>JAULBW010022081.1:0-218176 GCA_032358265.1 Vaucheria bursata
GAAAGGTGAAAGAAAGTGTGGGCGAAATATAGGTGAACATAGACGAACATAGATGAACATAGTAGAACAGTTATGCCGTAGAAATTAAAGAGATAGCAGGACCGGCAAATATCCTGACATTTGCAGATACTGTGTACGTAAAAATCATTAGTCTATTTAATTCAGCTTTGATAATGATAGAAGTATCTGACTGAAAACTTGCTTTGAGTGCAAAGGAAATTAGAAGTTGAAAGTTGATTGAAAGCTCTTTTTATCAAACAAAATTTGCTTGTCAGTTACTGTCAATAACCTTGTAAAGTAGTACATGAACAAGCTGAAGAAATCACAGCATGCCAGTTTACTCTTAACTTCACTGTTTCAATGCAAGTGACTCAATCAGAGCATTTGTTGTTTTAGAACTGCAGAAGAAAAATTTCAGTATCACAGGTTATAATTCTAGGTACATAGTTGTAATGCTTACAATATAAGCATAAGTAAATTTGCAAAGGAAAATTTTTTAGGACTTCAAAAAGTTTTGACATTACAGGTTATCAAATTAGTACATATAAACATATAATTTTGGGAAATAAAATTTTTGAAGTAAAATATAATTTGAGCATATATTTGACATACAGTATTAGTATGGCTGCAAAAGTTGGGGAAATCAAAGCGAAAGTTTTATAATATATACTATTTTTTAGAGATATAAGAAATATATTCAAGTACTTTTCTGAAAGAAATGGGAGAGACATTGTGCAAATTTGAATAGACAGCATGTATTGCTACTATCAGGATATTTTTAAGTCTTGCTATCTTAGTAAATTATTACAACATAACTGCTTAATGATGTTTGTCCACACTTTTTCTCACCTTTTGCCTCTTTTACCACATTGTTTTAATTTATCCCAATTGCGCCTCTAGCAATCCTTCATGTCAATACATTTGTTATAATCCTTTAATGGATTCATTTGTTCTGAATTTTCAAATAATGCCATTGTATTTCTTTTGATTCTGTGGAAAACTATTTCACTTCTCTTCCATCTAAGCATGTTCCATGTCATAATACCTCTTCAACAATGGCCAGCTTAACAAATCCTGCTATTGCAATACTTCAAACTCCATTTTCAATTAATTGGATGTTTTTCTAAAATTGTCATCAATACCATAACTCTGCTTTATTTGGCCTATACTTCAACTACTCTGTTTTGCTTCTGCCAAAGTCAACTTCAAGGGGTACTTCAATTAACTCTGGAATACAAGCCTGCTAATAGAAAAACTATGGGCTTACTTGAGAAGTAAAAGATTCAGTGAGATTTACCAGAGAGCCAGTTTCAACGGCATTTCAAGAGGGTATACTACAGGGAGCTAGTAACGACATGTTTATTTGTTCAGTCTTGTGTTTTTGCTTACTCTTCCAAAATTTAATATGACTTTTATATTTTTACTAAGTCTTATTTTTGGTTCACTGCTTGTTTGCCCTCTCATATATTTTGCTTGACCCCCTTGACAGGGCTATATTGTCCATGCAAAAGTATATCTAGAATATTATATTACTATACCTTTCTTCTTCCATCTCAACTGCCATGTGCTGGTTATGTAGAATCCGAATATATTTGAAACATAATTTTTATAACTTAGTTTTTGCTTCTGTTGCTCAAGTCTTATACAATGATCTATCTCTAATCCAATTGTCAGATGCTACAAGTCAAATACTACTACAGCAATGTTGTACCAGTCTTTTGTAGCTTTTCAGTGATATTCAAGTAGTGCTAGAACAAAATGTTACTTATCTAATACCACTTTACTGGCATTGTATTAGTAATATGTGATGCTTTAGTTTGGAAATTATTAAGAAACTTGCAAACACATTGAGTTCTAATATTTACAATTGTGTAGATATATTACAGGATAAATAACAAATGGATTCAGGTCTCAAGCAGTTTATGCTGCAAGTATATCTTCTACTATTTTCAAAACATTGATCAAGTAAGAAACAAAAAAAGTAATAAAAGACAATGAGTTTGACTACCAGTGAAGAGATTAGGATGTAAAAGTTTGATGATAGGAAAAATCAATAACTATCCCAAAATTACAATAATCTATTTTACTAGTAAAGGACATTTACCATATGTGATGGTAACTATTGATGAAGCAATAAAGCTATGCATTGAAATTATTTAGATGAGAAACCTTTAAGTACTTATTCATTATGTATCCAGTATTCAAAACACTTTACAGCTGCACAAGTTCACCACTGATAGAATAAACTTAAAACTAAAACAAAATTAATGTCAGATGGAATAAGTTAAAATTAAGCTACCAGAATATGAAAGAGTAATTAAAAAGGTTAATTTAAGACAACTTGTTGGTGTAGTTACAATTGGATTTCATTTACATTAAGCAACTACCCAACTTAGTATATCTGTAGAGGTTAGCATTGATACTACTCGTAAAATATAAGAAAAGCACTTAATAGATTTGTGTAATTGTTTAGTAAGATGGTGTAAGTTTTCTAGTAGGATATTTGTTAATGAGCTCTGCTGGTAAAATATCCCAAGATGATTAAATCTCAGTTTAAAAAAAGCTTTCAATGTACTAAAAAAAAGATTTTAATCTGAATGCATCAGGACATAATATGTTCTGCCGTGTCATCCAATCAGGTTTCACCATATTTGTTGTATGCATTTCCTTCAGAGAGTTGTGGTTGTCCAAACTAATTCGATTTATATGCGTGCAGAATAAGTTGTAGGATATTGACAAGATTCACTCTTGTCAGCACAGGCAAAAGATTAATGATAAATGCGTATTTGTAATATTTGTGTTCCTTGTATTTTCTGGTCTTAGATTATACATATTATTTATTGGTTGTGACAGAATGTAATTCTAACTAGTATAGTTATGGTAAAAGTAAATGCCAACGCAAAAGTTTGGCCAATATCAAAAGTTCTGCTCTGCTGCCGTATGCTTGAAAAGTAGTAAAAGGTGTTTATCCAAAAACACATATCACCAAGTATTTTTCTAATATACTGCATAAAGAATTTTCATTTTTATAGTTTGAAACTGAGGCCAAACAAAAATTCTGGCTAAGAGAGTTTTAAAGTAGATTTCTGTCCTTTGTTTTACCAAAAATCAAAGCTAGAGATATTCAGTGAACATTTCAATTGTCATAAGTTCATTTCAAACACTTCTGGTTACTGTGGTAGTGGTGAAACTATAAAAAATATCTGCTTTTAAAAATTATGATTACTGCAAGAAGAGTAACCTACAGTATGCAAGTTGAAAATTTTAAAATAAGTACATACATATATAGATATATCACAATGGACATGCTCATGCAAATACTACTTACTGAGTCACTATTTAATTTGTAAGCACTTGATATTTAGTGCAAGTAAAGCACTCAATTGTTCTTTTTTTATATTGTCTAACCATGCAGCCTCCTTTTATACTTATGAACTAAATACAGCTTTATATAGCAGAAGTGCTCTACTTCATGCCGTAGAAGGATATGGTGCATTTATTATCTCTTTGAAGTCAAATTATGCTCCTTTCAAACACATTAACCATGAGTATAAAATTTTTAGAACAGACAGAGCACTCTTAGAATAGTTTGGCTCAGAATTGGCAGCTTCCAATTTGGGCACTGTCCTATAAAATAAGCTTAAAACTTTGATGAGCAGTTTAAAGAAGCAAAATAAAGATGAAGAATTCAAAGCTGACCTGTGGTCAGAAAAAAAGATTTCATCATGAATCAATTATGAAACAAGTTATTGAGAGATTAAGATATGAAAGGAGGGAATATTTAATAGATTGCTGAAATGATAAAAGTACATTTTTTCTAAAATATGCTTGAAGAAGTGGAAAAATTCAAAAACAAATGCATCTTTCCAGTAATACAAAAAAACTTCACTGTAAATACTATGAACTTCAAGTAAAAGATTTAAAAACTTCTGGCACCTAGTCAAGAAATGTTTAAAAAAATACTACAATCTATATTTGTATATGTAAAGATCTATAAATCTTTTGCTTGCTCATAGACTTTTATGATACATGTAATAAATTATAATAATCAAGATCAGTGAAAATACAGCTGCTGTAATCAACTATAGCAGTTATACTAATGATGACATAGTAACTATGCATAGATTGTGAATCAAAAACTAACTGTGACTTCACCATAAAGCATTGGTGCAACATATATATTGTTTCACACATAAGTTTTGCACTTTTTTATATGTAGCAACACTGCATTACTTTGTTTTAAAAAAGGTTGTAAAGTTGTCCATATGATAACTGAATTTTATACACTGTCATCTATATTAACAGTACATTGCTTTAATATTGATTACATTGGGTAAATAGTGACAAACTGGAAGTATTGGTAACACAGCATAAGCTGAGTTGCAAGTAAATATCAATTGAAGCTAAAACTAGTGCCATTGTTAGCTTTGAAAAAAAAATAATTATTCACTTGGTACAAAATGAAGGCTATGTATGTTGAAGTATTCATGAGTTGAAGTGATGTTGTATTACTGCAACTGCTGTATAAGCAATGGGAGAGTATGTTGAGTTAGAACTAGTACATTTAATCTTATTGCAAGTACTTAATAGAAACTGAAGAATGGACAAGTGCTAGTGGCAATACTACTATGTAATTATTTTAAATAGGGGAGAACATGATGTAGTTTGGCACATATTTATATAGACATCAGTACATTGCTTTTAAATTAAGTGTTATTTGTATATTGCCCATTGTCTTAATCTACATGAAAGTAACTATATTTCTCTTGTATTGCATCTGATTGTAGTGATAGGATTTATTCTAGTATAAGTAGCAAAACTACTTTACTGCAATTTAACTGGTTAAGATAGTAATATAGTTAGGCTGTTAACAATTAAAACAATTGCAGTGCTACACTCTATTGTAGCAGCACATAATGTATTGTATCTAAGCATGCAATACTAATAGTACACAGCAATCTTAAAATAGAGAGGGGCTGATTGACAAGCTGGGAAAATAAAAAATAGGACCATTCAAGATTAAAATGGTTAAAGAGGTAAAAACTTAAAAATTACAGTTTATTTTTACAGAAATTACTCAAAAAATAAGATACTGGCTAGAAAAATGCATATAACACAGAAGAATATGAAGAGTTTAAAATGAAAAAAATTTATTGCTGGCTGGAATATTGCTTTAGTAAAAGTAACAAATTACTTGCCTTCAATATCTGCTTATTTTTATCAGGTTTGTTTTGACTTTTTAATGAGACAGAACATTAGTTTACTATGCATCAGATATTATCAGGCAATTTGAACTCCTACAACATCATTTTTATCAGCCAAGCGTATGTGCTAATAGAAATACTTGATATCAGGTATTAGCCTACATAATGGGTTAAATCCTTTTTTCTTTATAGCGGTGAGTACTTCTTACTTGAAATATTCTAAGTGTTCCTTAGAGGAAGGTTTTTGTCACAAAAAGACAAAGTACCATAGTATTCTTTCTTAAGCATGTTGCATTCCAAAATTGTGCTCACTTCTTGCAGTGCAGGTTATAAGATAATACTAAGACTTGTAGTTCACTAATTTTTTTGTATTATTCCCTGTCTTATTTTCACATTTTGACACTTGATTACTTTGACACTTGATTACTTTGACACTTGATTACTTTGCCACATTGCTAATATTGGCATGTGAATCTTACTTTATGTCAGGATCTAATATGTTTTTGCTGTGTACTGTTATTCATCTACAATTCTTTCAAGGATTTGTAATTATATTGATCTAATATGGTTTGTATGTGCAAGCATAGGTTGAAAATGTTGACGAGGTTTACTCTTGTCAACACATGAACTAAGATAAATGAAATAGTATTGAACATGTAGTATCTCTGTGTTATGTTGTTCTGGTTTTCTGGTTTACACTTGATACGATTCATTAGTCTTGACACTTTATTTTATCTGACAATTATTTTATCAACAATAAAGGTTTTTACAGATTCCAGTTAGTCAATATTGTAAAAATAAAGACTTCAATTTTTTGGCATCAACCATATCTTTATTGGTTTTAACTTGTATGCTTGCATTTAAAATTATATCTTTAAATTTGCCATATTTTTACTCTGGCACCTAGAAATGTGCTGGAAGAAGTTTAACCATAAGCAGTGATACTAAATTTGGTGAATAATTGACTGATCATATTGATCCAAATGTCTACTGGTTTACATTGATCAATTTATGTACCATGACAGTTTGTGGCAGCAATAAATATCTGCTCAAGATAAATGCATTTTGTAAAAGTTTATAAATTAAACAAAATTTTCAAGTGAAAGAAACAATAAATAAATATTCACCTTAACAGATGTATATTTGCTTGAAGATTCTTAGTGATGTCATCATGTTGAAGCCAATGACAAAGTTGCAAAGTTTTTGTATTGAAAAAAAAGAATAATGCAACTTAAGGATTGAAATTTTTAACCAAATCAAATAAAATCACTGAATAAATGCTGAGTTGCTGTTAGAAATTAGCTTTGTAATTGAATAATTTAGAGTTAACTCCTTAAAATATCTGTTTCATTTTTATAGCTGTGGAATCCTACAAAGTTTTGGTTTAAGTCAATGTTTGATATATTGAGCTGCATAGGATATCCTTTGGCTGTGGCAATGGGCTAGGGTTTATGATTTGTGCATTGCTGTAAAGTATATTCACTTCTAACAACACATTTGTGATTGCTAATTTATTCATAAACTAACTATTATTAGGTCTACTTTCTTTTGCTTATGAGTTTATAACAGGTGCTATGAAGTCATCATACAGGAGTGAGCACATAAACCATTACTTAATCAGTGAAATTTTAGGAGACTGATGAAATCAACAGTTAACAAGCACTGTTTTTATGCAATCCATTGAATATCTTGGTAATAGCATTAATTTTTTAGATGATCCTATTTTTCCATTTTATACAAAAGAGCTTATTTCTAACATGACTTGAGTGCACTCACAACTGCTTTATTGTTATGAAATATATTCTAAAACTGTCAAAGTAAAAAAAAATAATGTTGGCACTTGTAGATCACTGCTGCAAGCATAAATTACAAGCTTCTAACCTTCTGAAGTATTGACTTTTGTTCATATTTGTCAAGACCATAAGTACTTATGCACCACTGGTAAAGTAAGTTTTATTCAGCCAAATTCAAAATTTTCAATACTGTCACAGAATCAATGTTGAAACTCATTTATTTTCCATGATGTTTAGGCCTCAAGTGCAAGGCTATCAACTTTTAAGCTTGCTATTTGTACTATGTCAATAAACTAATCTTAACATGATAAACTAAATAAGAAAATGATCAAGCAATGATGCAGCAAGTTAGTTTTTTTGTAGTTTTTCTCATCATTATTGTACATTATGATAAATGTTTTTTTGGTAGTTTTTTATAAACAGTATGGATAACTGTATTAAATTTTTGTTAGGAATTAACCAGTTAATAATTAATCCTATTTCTATGTTAGCTGCATCATTGTTTCTGTTGAAGATTCTCAGTTTGAGAATTCTCACTGCTGACATCATGTTCTCACTTTTGCCAATGAAGAAGTGCCACAGCACAATAACTACTGGTCAATCACATAATCAAATACTTTTCTACCTTACGTTGCTAAAATTCACTTCTAGCAATGCAGTAATAAAAGCTGTATGCTTTATTTCTAAATGTCTATTTGTATTACAATTTTAGTTATGCAGCTTGCTAAATAATTGACTTAATTGTCAACAGGTTTACTTTGTGCCTTTACCTGTTTATCATAGACTGAATTGTGCCCCACATTATCACATGTCCTTAACCTCTGCACAATATTTGGATCTTATGAATATTTTTTATTATAGCTATTTTCTGCTAAAAGAAAGATTCAGAAGTATATATTATAATGTAATATGACAGAAAATAAAAATAAATTATGTACTTAATGGAAAAAACTTAGCAACAGTTTATTCTTGGAAAATATGAGATAGTTGATGCTATTGCGAATGATATTAGCTTCTCAATTTCAAGTGTTGCGTGTTTACTCAGTGCAGTTTTCTAATTAGTTTTCACCAAATGTTGACATTAGCTTTAGACGGCAGTTACGTTCTAGTTTTTCACTATATACATCTTTTTATAGTTGATAAATCACTCAAGGCTCTTTACATGCAAAAAACATAGCACCGAAAAATTTAACATAATGCTTATCTGGCCAATCCTGACAGTGCCAAATGCAAAATCTGGATTGATAGTTTCTGAACTATACTTTTTTCAATTAATCAATTCTCAAATAAATGCCTGAGGATTTCAACTTTTTCGAATTTTCCCTGCCTGAAATTTCAAGGGTGCTGGACCTACGAAAACATTTAACTGTAGGTCGCTTAAACTCACGTATATTCGAGTTAAGTTGATCCATGTTTGAAGTTAATTTTACTAACATAAGTCAAAAATGTAAAATTATTGCTTGAAACAATACGCTTGTATAATGGACAGCAATGGCAATGATGACTTAGGTTTTATTAAATCTGAGCAAAGCGAGGACGATCTATTTAGTAACCTATGCTTGGATGAACTTCCTGAGGTTAGTCTTGTTTCAGAATCATTGACTGAAATTATCATCGCGTCACTTAGTTTTTTCGGCCTTATGCCTGTTTCAAGAACGACGATTTCTTAAGCTGGCTATTGGTGAACGCGGATAGCATAAATCACACTGATATTTTGCCCAGTAGTTGTGTGGCATCCGTGGAAAGCACGTCTCTTACCCAGGAGTTTTTCACCAATTCCAAGGTTGTTTCTTCCCCGGCTGCCTTGAATTCAGCTACTTTTTCAGGACAAACTCATTCGATCTCATGTTCTACTCCGGTTACTTCATCGATGTTGCAATCTGAGCTTCCTGGAAATTCAGCTATGTTTATGCCAAAACCGGTTAGTGTACCTTATGGAACTGCGGGAATATTTCACGGCATGTTTGGTTTTTCTGGCGTACCATTTCAGATTAGTGGTACTCCTATACTACCAGCTATATCTTTACAAATTCCAGCATTCATGAGTAACATGCACGATGCGTCCTTACCCGGTTCCTTTTCAATGCCCATGATGCATAGCCGAAATCCTCGAAATGTTAACATCAAAGCAGCAATGCCATCACCATCTCCGCCATTTGTAAAAACTGAACCTTCTGCACAGCAACTCAGTCAAAATATTGATAATGAAGAGGTTGAAAATTCAGAAAATCGTTCTAGAACTCGTGTGAAAGATCATTCGTCAAGAGACAGTAGGAAACGGAAACGAATGGGATGCAATGAACTTCAAGCTGCTGTTCGTTCTCTTGAAGAAGAAAATGAAAGGTTGAAAGTTCATATTTCGAATGTGCATGACACAGCTCGAATGATTGAAAGAAAAAAAACTGATATGCGAGCTGAAATTTCTGCAAAACTGACTGCAGCATGTTCAAATGCAACTGATGCCGCCACATCTGAATCAAATCTCATTGAAGTTCTATCACGTTTTAGAAGCATCTATGCTGATTATGGCGATCAACGCAAGAGAGAAGTAAAATTTCACCTCGAACAGCTTGAAAGGTTGATATTACCGACTCAAACCACGAAAATGAGTTTATGGACATTAGAGCAAGATTCATCTTTCTATAAGAATCGCAGAGAGGGTACATTAAGCCACATATTGACTAGCGAATTGGGAGTGAGTGATGATCAAGTTGCTCAAATTCAGGAACACCGTACTCGCATAAAGCGGTTAATTCAAGAACTGAGAGAAAGCTTGAGACTCTTAAAGCAGCTTGATTGTGCTGTTAGTAAACGTCATCGTCGTCTGGACAGGTAGGTTAAATAAATTTGTGTATTCAAAGTTGGTAAAAGTATAGAAAAAGGTATTTAAAATTGATCAAAAAATAATAAACACGCCATATTGATAGATGATATGGAAGGGTGATGAAATGTTAAAAACATGTTTTAATGACTTTTCAGCTCATTAAGTGCTCATTTTTTTAAGGTCATACAGAGCAATATCTTAAATTGAAAAAAATCAGGAGAATCAATTGATTTTATTTTTCTAAGAAGCTATATAGGTTTGAAGTTGAACCTATCCAATGACTCTTTTAATCTGAAGTTTAATCCATAAAATAAAACACCAAAAATTAAAATTGTTCTAAAAAGTTTGAAAAATCTCATAATTCAGACTGACTCTTAATTGAAAATATAAATATATAGTAACAAAAGCGCTAAAATTGATTAAACCAGTAGTAAATGAAATTTTATAATAATATTACTGGAATTATAGAACTTTCTGTCATCCAAGCAAATTATTGTTATTTTAGTGTAAGAGAATATTAATTTTTTTCCTGTTGTTTAATTTGGATGTTTGTATCTGTTCATTTATTTTTTGAACATTTTTTCAAGTGGCATGCAAGAGCTTCAATCAGTACTGACACCTAGACAAACTGCTATCTTAATTGATTGGGTTTCGCGAAATCACAGTGCACTTGAGAAGTTTTTGAATCAAGGTGAAGCTGAACGCGTGGCTGCAATGGAGGCAAAAAGTTTAACCAATCAAAAGTCTGATTCAACTTCGAAATTATAAGTAATGATTGATTTGAAATTTTACTTACCTATCGGAAAAAATCCATTTGTGCTGTCAGTGTAGCATAAGTTTGTTGTGCAAGTTTTAACGAAACATGTCTCCTTCAGCATTGTTTCACCATATTTAGTTATAGGCCCGTAAGGTTATTCGTTCGTTGAATTGAAGGCCCCTTTCAAACATTCTATTCTTCTGCATTTTTTGTGTGCAAATGTTATGGAAAAATATGTTTATATTTATATTCATTAAAGTTGCATTAGATAAATCAGTTTTGTCGAGGCCGCCAAAATATTTGATTGTATCCTAAATTGACCCAGCATATTGAGCCTCATTTATATGCTACTGATAGGTTTTGTAGCTGAGAATAGGATCATGAAATTGTTTCTAGTCGAATATATGCACTTTGGTGGACATATTTCAGTTGTTGATGCATTATTTTTAGGGTTTTGCCAGGCCCTTTAGATGCTAAAAATAAAGTGGGCAAGATTCGAATATTTTGATTTTTTATTGCTATTAACGTCTTCAAAGTGAAAACTATAACATTTGGATGTTATTGGGTAGTTTTTCCTATAAAATTTTCACCGTACATATCAGGAATCGGAATGTAATGAAGCTATATACCTAAATTAGTTCTCAAAGTAATATTAGTTTTGCATGATTAGTATGTAACAATTATATATTAAAATGGATTTTTAAAAATGACAAATTGTATCATGAAGTTCAGTAATGTTTTATAATTTGAAAGAAAACAGTATTTGAATGAAATTTCAAGCCATTTTCGGGTTCAAATCAACTTCATTTTTCTGTTGAAGAATTTTTAAACATCAGCTGTCAGGAACCGTACATTTACATATCCGATTCAGTTATTGTCGGCCGATTACTCGGTACCAACAGAGTGACTCGGGTTTCATCTGCGAGTCATTGTGAAATGTTGTTTGCATTTTGAAGGTCACTTTTCACAATGCTATTGAGATGAGTTAATATATTTTATCATTCCTTTTTGTTCTTCTTGCTGTTCCTTACGATACTTTTCAACCAGTTTCGACGCAGTCCTCATACCAGCCATGCTTTCAAATATCTTGAAGTACTAGAATACAGCTGTTAAAAAGCATTTATTTCATCTTTATATGAACGATTTCAAGTGTAGGTGAAATATTCTAAGAAACTTTTTTTACTTTGAAAAACTGGTGCTGCAATACTTTAGTTAATGATTGACAGTCTTTCCAAATGCATCAACTTTCCTGTATTTTAAAAAAATAGCAGGAGTAAGGTAGCAGAGTGTTAGCTATTGGGATCAACTGGCCAAAATTAGTTTACTTAGCAAAGCACAACCAAGCAAAAGTTTAGAAAGATTAAGAATGACAGGTTTAATGGTTTACTTTATTTAGTATTGAACATTCATATGAAATTGTGAAATCGTTGGCGGAGTCGTACTATGAAGGAGTAGTTTTAAGTTTATTAAAGTGTTATTGATTAGATATCGTTGGTTCCCAATATCCATATATCTGTCTTGCTTTTACTTGAGCTACATTAATGTTAATGAGATTCACATATTTTTTGCTGTAATTAAAAAGAATCTTTAATTGGATTCGCCCATTAAATGGATTTGAAAACATTTGGGGAAAATGAACTTGTGGTTGATAATGGAGTTCACATGGTTGGAAAATTGCTGAATCTAATATGTTGTTCGCATTACTGCAAAATGTTGTATTGTTTTCAGTGCTTAAGGCATTTTATTTCTATAGTTGACATACTGGATGGCTTGTATCGTATTTGCAAAATTTACATTTATTTGCATTTCAAGATATAGGATTTGCTCGAGCACGTTTAGAAGAGATCCGTGATTATTGAGTTAACAAATCATATTTGAGTCGCAAAATTAATTCCCCAGGACGTCATTTTACACAAATCTTTCTTGGAGTTTCGACAAGCTATAGCAGAACTCAAATAAAATACTCTCGTCGGCGAGTATTGTTCAAGAATGACAAGCTTGACGCTGCCAGTAAAATTCATTTTATTCGCTGCCGTGTCTCCATTTCCGAAATAATATTAACTGGCATTGAAAACAATTACGTCTCTGAAAATTAAAATAATCACTTTTCAAGTTGCACAAATATTAGTCCGTGTGCATTTGCTTCGGATTTAAATATTAGTCACACTTTATGCGTTATTGAGTCAAGCGTCGAAATTTCATCGTGATACTACCGAAATATATATCGAAAAATATGATTTCTGCCGATAAGCTAGGTGCGGGTATCACTGTTCAGTGGTCTCCTTGTTATTCGAACTTCCTGTCAACAGTTGGCGGCGGAGGAGATAAACTTGTCATGCAAAGACTATCCAGGAATGACGATGATATGGCCTTGGCCACCAGTGCTGAAAAGGTTTCAAAGAGAAATGCATTTATGTTGGAGCAAGTCGCTGAATGGGTCCCTAACGATGGCCAAGCAATAACTTGCACTCGATGGTATCCATTTGACCGAATATCTGACTGCCAACTAAAAGGGAAGGATCCATGCGATAAGTTTTCCGTTGCTGTCGGTAATACTCAAGGGAAGGTAAGAACTGCATCATATCGATATAGCAATTCCATATCAACGAAAGTATGGTACTAGTATATAATAAGGTGTACCATAAATTAATCTTTACAAAAATAAATCAATTAGCAGAAAACGAAACCTTAGTCCTAACTCTTTTCATGTGGCTTTTCGAGAGGTACATCTTATGGGTGGAAATTGATTTGTTATTGTTCGAATTACTTCTTGATTAAAATGTCACACTTGTGCTAATTTACTGGAAGTATCAAAATTAGGTTTACTGCTAAGTTTTACTAACTGAAAGTTTTATTGTTTATCTTATATTTAAGTAGGTTAGTATTGTACGTTTGATTCCCCAAAGTTTGAAAAAAAATATTCCTTGCTTCCCCACCGCATATTCCATGCTGGACCTATACCCTAAAGTACCCCGCTCTTGTAACAACATATCATGGAATCCGCACAATTCTACTCACCTTGCATGTGCATACGATAGAGTCCGGCATGATTTTGGTATATTGATATTTGACGTTGGCCTTGCAATTTCTGCTCAATCAAGTTTAGTAATGCCGCCTATCACTACAGCAAATAATATCATGTCTCCCACTAATTTGAATTTCAACGCTGGGGCTAATGATGTTGTGGTGGGGAGTCCCATGAACCGGAGCTCTATGGATCCTGTAGAGGGAAATAAGGCCCTACATAGGTTAGCTTCGGGGGAGGGCGTTTCCTCGTTAGACTGGATTTTTGAACAGGGTAGCATGCTTATTGCGGGGGCAGGAGCAGGATCTCGCTGGTTGAAAATATTTGATTTGAGATCACGCAGGTAACTATTCAGTGCATTTATTTTTGATTGCCAATCTTCATTTAAGATTTTAGAAATGTTTGAGTTCATTTTTCCTTCAGATATAATGACATTTGTGATACACCGCTGCTCACATAAATATAAAATTAATCTTTTAGTTAATTAATTAATTTGTAACCTACAATTTTCAATTACCAATAAATTCAACTGTTAAGGATTACAGTAAAGGAATAAAATAATTTATCTTATTATCGAAATCTAATGAAATTGAAATTTGGCTTGTGTTGGAGGATAATACTGGTAGCAGCATAGAATCCAACCACGTTCAACGCCTTTGAATTTACAAATCAAGAAAATTTGTTAAACTTAAGTCATTTACGTAAATTTTGTGCAGATACATTGATTTAAATTTAGAACGATTTATGCAAATGGCAATTGCATACCAGATATATCTAACGGATCCTGAATGGCTCCTTAACATATAACTGAGAATAATGTACAATCCAACAAACATTATCCAGCAATAAATTTGTCATCAGCATCGCATGCAACTGCTCAGGGTTAGTATAGATGTACATAATTCTGCTGTGGTATTTCAATTGATACTGCAATTATTGGCACATTCAAAAACCTCAGTATACCAATTTTCAATTTGAACAGAGGACTATCATGAGACTGGTGTACAGATGGTATGCCACTGTTCTACCAATATTGTCATTTAGTAGTTAAACTTACTTGAAAACATCTTCATTTTTGAGGTTAAGTATTGATGTGTTTTCTTGTGTATTTTAAATTGAAATAGCTTCAAATGGATTTTAAGGAGAAATTTTAGCTCCATTGTTTTTTATTCTAATTATGTTTGGTAAACATGTAAATGCTTGAAATTTTTCCATAAACTTTCAAAATTCTCATTGTGAAATACAGCCTATGGTATTTTTATATAACTGAAAATATAACAATATCAAATTAGAATAAACTTTAGAGCGAAAATCAATAGATCTTGTGTTATATATTTATTCAAGTTTATAAAGGGAAATTAATATAAAAAATATTGGACAAATTATGCTGTACAAAAATCTTTTTTGCACAAGGCCTTAAACTTATTATCCTCAAAAAAATTACATGCAAATATTGGAAATTATATCCTTTCAATTCATTTTTCGAATATCTTTTGTATGCAAAATTTGGACTTGTAAAAAAACAAACGACAAACATTTAGAATCGAATGGCTATATATTTTGCAATAATTTTTCAACTTAAAAAACGATTGTATTATTATTGCAATAATTTTTTCCATAAAATTTGGAATATATTTTTTCGTAGTGCCGGTGCAGCTTCTACTAGTATAATTGCTCATGTTAAAGTATCTAGCGGGGTAAAAGTAGCTGCTAATAGCCATCAAAGTAATATCGTGGCTACATTTTCTGATTATCCTGGAGAACCTGTCAAAGTTTGGGATACCCGGAAGCTCAGCGGGGTAAGTTGGCCTTATACAACCCCCCGTCTTCTCCTGAAATACAGAACTTTACCACATATCTTTTAATTTATATGATACTAGCTAATGAGGTGTACTCATCTAAAAGACTTTATTTCTAAAATTATTCTGAATTGAAACATAATAATTTCCTGAAAATTGTACCCAAACCCTTTTCATGGGATCTTTCACATTATTTCAGCAGTTCCATTTACATCTATCCAATGAAATTGGGTGGATATTTTAGAATAGAAAGTTAAAGTTGAGGTATTTTTATGTGCCAAATTTGTCCATTCAAGTCTTGGTTTTTTCTCTTGAGTTTATGGAGTGTTTCTACTTCAATTTTTGCCTTTTACTTCTCTGTAAGAATAACATTCTGTGTTCAGTCTTGTCAGGGAAATAATCATTTAGAAGTCATGGTGGAAAGAATTAATTTCATGCATATATTATTGGAATCGTAATTTTCAATTCTTACTCGTTACTTATGTGATATGTTTATTCAGCAAAAAATGTAAGGCATAAAATATGTACAAATAGGGCCTAGTTCAAATAGTTATAATTGTTGGTTAGTTTTTAATTAAAATTGTTTAGTAGTATTTAATGTATGTGGTTTTATTGTTTTTGCAATAGATTTATTACTTCTGTAGTATTTTCCCCCATTATTTCGCTTTTGGTCGAAAAAGTATCTGTAAAAATCAATTTAGAGGAATCATTTACTTCTTAACTCGCAAGATTATAAGTAAATTTCTTAAAATTGTTACCAAAATGATTATTAGGAGACTTTTTCCCCAAGCATACGAACACCATGGTGGGCAATAACCTCTCTTTGGGGAGTGATTGACATTTTTATTTACATTTCAATATTTCATTTATGGATTCTTTATATGTCTTTTAAATGGAATAATTATGAGCACTATTCTGCATTGTTTTGGATTCAGACGGCCCCTTCTCCAATAGCAAGTTTCCGTGTTTCTCCACTAAAAAATTTGCGAAGCATTGCTGCAGTGTCCTGGTGTCCATTTCAAAGTGATGTGCTTGCAACAGTATTGATGGATGATGATAGAGTCTTTTTATGGGATATCAACAGTCAGGTAAAATTTAAAAAAAAGTCACAATGTCCCTTGCCTTATTACCCCCCCTCCTGCCCTCCTTCTCTTTGGCCCTTTTGAATATTCGCTATATATCATACATATTTACGAATCATTAATGTATTGGAATCTGAACTGTTCGGGCTGAACTGTATATTCATCATTGAACTGTGAACTGTCAAGAAGGAAAATACAGTAAACTCAGATATAACGAGCTCACTTTGTAAAGAACTTTCACTTATAAAGAACAATGAAGGACATGTTTTTAACAATAAATTTTGGATGTCAAAAATTAGTTTTGTGGTCCCCACAGATTTGTTATCTCAAAAGTTACTTTATTTGAATTTCAAATTAGAATGACTTGCCACAATTGATGTGATTTTTTATCGTTGTGGTTTATATTGATTTCTCTGTTGTTGATCAAATCCTCCTTTTTTGCATTTGTGGAAGTAATACTAGCCAATACTAGTCCTCGGGTCAGACTATGGAGGGTTTTAACTTACTGGATACTATGAGTAGAATTGAAAAAAAGTCAAATTTAGATTACTTAGCTGATTTAAGTCTATTTTAGATGGTAATTTTCTTGCGAAAATCTGCTTCCGTAAATTATAGTACATATCATTAATTAACTTTTTTGGCAGAAAGTTTTTAAATGTTTGAATGCTAGTTTTATCCTATTTTGTTCTACTGGTAGCAAGGAATCAGAGGAAATCATCAATCGACCCCCCTAGCTGTGCATCATACACATTCGGCCATAACATCAATAAGCTGGCAAAAAAGCGGCCTACAGCCAGCTATAGAGGAAAGAACTACTGAGAGTAAAATACTTCAAAGTTGTTGTCTAGAATCGCTTGCATATCCGTGCTCGCTGTTATTAGGCATGCGCGGGGAAGAGGTGAATGAAAGTTTGTTACATACTAATATATGTGTACATATTTATACAGACTTAAACATGCATATTTATAAATATATAGTGATATATGGATTTATATTTAAGTTAATTAAACCTACTATCTTAGCTATGTAAATATTTTTCAGATTGAAGTTACAAATCCCTTCGAAGTAGCGCCAATAGCAATATCCTCTACTGGACACTTGGCATACGCTTGCGGGAAATTAATGTTTGAAAGTGTCATTCTAGGTACTCTATATTCAGATTCATAACATCACATTGGTTATAAATCATATACTTATGTGTCAGTCTTAACAATGCTTAGACCTCCTAGCGCTAGAGTCGAATGCATTTGAAATATACTGACAATCGCTGTATGCAGAGCTAGACATAGCTGTGAAAGTAATTTTGTGCGGCCACATCATCTGGCCCCCCTGTAGATTGTTAGCTCTACTTTTTTTTGTAAAGTTAGATTGAAACATACGGTATACCCCTTTTTCTTGTTATTTTAAATACCTGCTATAAACCAATGAGGTTATAACTTGAGCATTGATTATTTAGTTTTTATTAAATTGAGTCTACCCTTTTCCAATGGACATATATATATATTTGAATTGTGCCATATTTTTATTCAAATTTAACCCCCCTATGGGTTTTACTTGATGAGGGTTATTCTTAAATATCAATAATAGTTTCTAAAACAGTAATATTCAAGATTATTAATATCCAAGGTTATTAAAATATAGCCCCAAAGGGTTATATTAGAGAGAAGATATGTATTAATCTCTTTTATTGCTTCTGCAGCGAAATTCTTCTCATTTACTGCCAGTGAATAGCTTAAAATAAAAAATAGTTTAGTTGCATTGCGTTGTGCCTTCATATATGACTTAGATTGGCTAAAAATGATTTTATTTGACTATTGTAGAAGTATTGATATTTTTAATATGGATATTATAATGCAAGTAAAATTATTTTATATTTTATAAATCCATGGTCCACTAAATGATATATTCTATTGTTTACCAATAGCGTATCACTGAATCGAACTTCATTCGCTGGTGTTTATAGATATCTATGGTTCAAAATCTTCTAATAACCGATAATTTTTGGTGTGTCCGATGATATAAGTTCATGGATTCCGACTCTATATATATAACGGATCATTAAATCAATTGAGAACATGAACAGACTTGAATAATAAAATATTCCATTTTTTGTGTGGATTCAATTAAGGTCATATATTCTTTTGCTTCTATCAAATTTAAAATTTGTGCATTTTAATAATAACACATGTGTTGGCAAAATTACATAGGCTCGGTATTTAGATATAAATCAAAATCTTATGCTTAGATTAGATACATTGCGACTGAAGAAAAGGCAATTTTTTATGCATTGATAATGTAGAATAAACGAAAATAAGTTTATTTCAATTTGCATTTTTTAAGAAGAGATCACATTATGTAAAGTGAATTATTTGTTATATTGAATCAGTTGGGACCACTGAATTAATTCGTTTTACCTCGAATTTGCTTTATCCGATAATCTGATGTTGAACTTGGACACATATGGTTGTATTTAGTTTAATGTGAAATAAAAAAGAACAAAATGTGTGCCTGCCTTTTCAACATTTTTTCGAAATAAGATCATTGATAGCAAGTATGAAAGGATTAACAACTGACAAAAATGAACTATTTATATATGTGTGTATGTTATGAATTGATCATTTTTAATTGAAAAAAGAATAATTTTGGTTTTGCATTTTGCAGGCCATATAAACTATGCAGGCTTTGAAGATGTAGAGCAAATAATGAAGAAACGCGCTGAAAATGGCTACGGTATGCACATACGCCAGGTTTCTAATATTTCTTCCAAAACCACCGCTTGAACTACTTATCAAAGTTCCTTATTGCTCTACCATCATCCAAACAGTTTATATTATCTAATATAACACAGTTGTAGGAACAAGCAGCAAATAGCTTTATAGAGATTGTTCAATGGAGCAAAGAGCAATATGATCTTAATTTTTTTCATCTACGTCAAGATGAATATTATTCTATAACAATTGTAGAATATTCTAGAGCACTCTGCTTCAATACAAAACAGTTGGTAATCTAATTATATTGTTTAAATGAGAATCATTCAGACAAAAGGCTTATGCTGATGATTGATTAAGAAGAATGTTGATCCTTAAGAAGAACATATAGACCCTTTCATCTTTGATGCAATATTTAGCTGCTTCACGGTGGCACAAATAATTTGATATTGATGCTGCAAATATTATTATTCCCTTGTATGAAACTGCCAAGATTAGTTGTTGATGTAACGTAGAAATGAATGTTGTGAAGATAAAAAGACAGAGCGGTACAATAGAATTATAATATATACAAGGGATACAGCAAATTAAGAAAAAAATTTTATATCGTCAGCTGTCCAGTCTACTAAGGTGTTCAACTTGAGAGGTTTCGCAGTGGTATTTGTGATATAAATTTTATTCAACTAAATTCTGAAGATAAACCCATTCAATAACAGACAGCACATATTGTCAATTTTCTCGCCATAACAGTTATAGTAAACTGCAAATATGGCAACTTTGCTTTTGTTAAATTTTTACTTGTAACGAATCAATAAAAAAGTTACATTTTGCTAAGCTTCAGATCATCAGGTATAACAAATTCCAATGAGAAGAGTTTTTTCGGCGATCCCGACAGATTTGATAAATCTGAAATTTATTGTATGTTTTCTTAATTTCAATACCAGTTTTGTGCTATATGTATAAATATTTATGTGCAGAATTATTGCATTCTGACTGAAGAACTTGATGCTATCGGTGCATGCATATGCACCAATAGCGAAAATTGCAATCATCAGTCTCTTCAATCCTTATTGCACGCTTGGGATTGGGTGGATAGAATTGAATTTCTCTGCGGTTATGAAAATGATAACAGCGTTAACCAATCAAATGTGCATGCTAAAAATCAAAGGTAAGCTCAGTATGTGGGGGAGAAAGAGTTGAATTGACCACTAAATTATTTCAAACTCAGATATTATTCTAAAATTTCCATTTTCAACAAAATGAAATTTATTATTGAGTGAAAAGTTGAAAGTATCTATTCGTAGTTTCAAATTCTGTTTTGCTAGCAACTTTTTCATTTGCTGTTCTTAAAATGCTTCTTTTTCAGTCACCTGTATGGATGTATGTATGTATGTATGATAATTCGTGGTTAAACTTATTGTGCTTGTAAAAATGTATAAATCTTTGCAAATTTGAGATGATAAAAAAATACTTTTTTATATGTTTTCTGCTTTGATTTGTTGCTATATATAGTATAGAAAATACAAAGATAGCCATAAGAGAGGAGAGAAAAATTTTGACCAAATCGGTGCATAAATATATTTTATAAGTGCATGATAAAATAATTACTAGTATACTGGAGTGTGTACTATGATTGTCTGCATCAATCTAAACTAATGTGTAACAAGTCGTGACTAGCAATCACTCAACTTTTTAAGTCCTTTTCAATAAATTGAATTGCATAGTTTTGTTTTCATCATGTTTTAAGGCATCTTATCAAAGGATCAAATCTTAAGCTCCTTATTTGGATGTATGTATGCACAGTTTGAACCAATCTTGTTTAGTATCATATTCAGAATACAAAATGATAATTTTTTTCCTTTTTAGGTTGTATGCAGAAAAAAATTCCCATAGCAGGAGTAATGCATCCCTGGCTTGCGATGATTGGCCGACTTTTGGCCTAGCAGATTCTGGCATTCAAACTATACTCCAGTCAGAATCGAGTAGTACTGATCAGCAGACAGAATCCCTGCAATCCGTGCTCTTTTGCCCCACGTTCTTTAGCCCTGCACGACGTCATGCCTTACTGGCGTGTGGATGGTTATGTTCTGGAGAAGAAAAAAAGGCTCATGGTGAAATTTCAGAGAAGCTCTTGAGTATGATGGAGAATTGCGAGCATCAAGGCCATTATGGGAGATCAGCAGCAATCGCTGTATGGCATGGAGAACTAAGGGTAGCGATTCAAGCATTACACAGGTAATAATAAATATGTGCTATACACAAAAGGTAATAATTATGAAAGTAGGTGCAATTCGACGTTCTACTCTGTATATATTAAGAGAGAGGATGAAGTAATTTCATTTTCATTACTATATTTACAAGTGTAATTTAAATTTGATTAGGCATGCAGATCATGATCTCCATCGGATTCAAATTTTAACCTAATTCAATGCTGTCAACAGCCACATGTAAAGTTCGAAAATATATGCATCTAAAAATAAAACTTTATCCAAAATTTATGTAGTTTCAACCTAAAAAACACAATGCCTGCTCAATTTAATTCATCTGTAAATAGAATAATTTTTATAGGACACTTCTATTGGCTCATGAATTTTTTAATAATTATATGTACATATTAGAAGCGGTCAATGTTAAGGTTTATATCGGACATAAAATGTACAGATAAAATCCATGTTCTTGGGATCAAGTATCTTTATATAAGATTTAATTATTATCACTATGAGCGGCCATTTTTCTACTCGTGCATTATTGCTTATTGATGATGTATTTGAGTTTTTATTTCATTTGCTTTTTTGTAAGTCACATTAACCACAGGAAATGTCGGATAAAGCGAATCTGTGGTGAACATTATTCATTCTACCCAAAAATCTGAAGCTGGACTTTGCCCAATATGGCTTTTTAGTATATTCGTTTAAAACGAATGTTCATTAATAGAAAATTCCATGTAAATGAATTTGTTACAACCAAATTTTATTGTAGTTGAAATAAATGTATTTTTGTATGCATGATCATTAGGGGCATCGATGCAATGCAACAACAGGAAATGTCATTTTCATTTAATAATGTTTCTGATGGCGAAAGTGCAAAATTAGATGACCAGATAAAAGGTTTTAAAGAATTGGAACATTTATTCCAGCTAGTTGCTATGTGTATTGCTGGATTTGCTAGCTATGCTTCAGATGTTTCGAATCGAGGATACAAAACTGATAAGGTGTTTCATTAATTCATTTCTGGTGGACACCGAAGAATTCCTTGAGTACCAAATACAGTAAACTTCGGATACCATGAATCTGTCGGAGTCACCGAATCAGTTCGTTATATTTGAAATTCGCTGTACCCGAAAATCTAAAGCTGAGCTTGGTGTAATCTGTTTTATTATTAAAAGTGACTTTGTTAATTTAATGAGTTCATCAACTGTTATTAATTAGAATAGCTTGGGCAATATGTAGCTGTATGATTTGGCACAATGATATTGCTTTTTTTACTAAGGCGGCAATCATAACTAATACGTCAAAATCTGTATAAAATTTTTTACAGTTAATTTTGAAAATATTTTTTGTCGAAAGATTAACGTAACTTTATTTCTTTATTAAACGTGTGTCCTTGCCGTTCACTGTGCATGCCTGTATATTTGGTCGTTTTATATCTCGTTGTCCAGGCTATTTATATAGGTATATTTATGAATCTTAAAAATAAGAGCAAAGGCAGCAAAATAAGAAGTCAAAATGTTTAAATTAAAAAAATTACAAATTTGTGTCGAAATATGTGTATTACATGGTTACGTTCTTCTTAATTTGATTGCTTGCATCTTTTAGCACTTTTAACCTCAATTTGATATCTTTAATAGACTTAGTTCCTTTCAAAATGCAACTTTGTTTAGTTGAACACAGCCGCCTTAATTAAATCATCGATAAATATATTCCATATCGAAGTTTAATCACCAAAATTTAGATATGCTGCATTTTTTAGTAATAATTTGCTTAAATAAACCAAATAAAAACGGCATGTTTCCAGCACTTTTTCCTTCAGCTGCCATTGCACCAATTTCAGTGAATCTACTGAAGTTTTCCGCAGGACTAGTATTCATTTTAATTTGCATTACCTGCTTTTGAAATGCTATCCTAATAGAAATCTATAATATTATTAAAGGAAGCAAATATTTTAATCCATACATTTTAAATTCTTCAATCAATTGCATCTTCTTATTCTCTCTCTATTAAAGGTAATTTGGCGAGAAACATGTGAGTCGCTATTGTCCATGCCGGAGATGCAGCAATCAGGCCACGTGGCATATTTACGAGCCTGCTGCACATTTTTAGTTTCAATACCTATAGCCCAAACAGTAGCTTCTCACCCCTCCTCTCCAAGAACAGGCCTAGATAACCCTCCCCTTTCCACCCCAAGATCCCTATCTCAGCGGCCTATTTTGAAGGGGCGGAAACTCGGTAGAAGCTGGTTTAGCCAAGGCAACGTCTCTCACCCAACCCCCCCTGATTCAGATCTGCCAGTAGCAGCTACTGCTGATAAAAGGGATAGTGTAAGTGAGGAAGTTGGCATTTTGTGTTTAGATGATACAATGTTTAGGCGAATTTTGGAGGATTACTGTTTGCCGTTAGAAGATCGAATGGCATTTGCATTAAAATTTCTATCGAGAAATCAATTGGAAGCGTTTATGAATCGTGAAGCGTGTCGATATCTAGCAGCTGGAGATCTTGAAGGTTTTTTTAATTCAGCTTATATTCCAAAAATTGATGGTTTACTGCATGATATATTATAATATTTGATAGCTTTACACTTCACTGACCTCTGTTTGCAGTGTATATTTATTAGATTCGCTAATAATGTTGATGTAACCGACAATATGAGTTTTTGGAATACCATCTTTACATACGTCCTTAGATACGAAATTCTGGAATTCTATATATTAACCAGGAATTTGTTTTTGAAACTGCTTTAAGCAAACTCCTTGGAACACCCTGTCGTTGTATTCACATCAAAATCTATCATCTTTAGTTCAGATCACATGTAACGATTACAAAATAAAGACTTATCAAAACATGGTAGTATCCCTTGAATATTCCTGTAATAATGAAATTGCCGTATATGTTGATTCGAATAAAAAATATTTTGTTATGTATCAAATTTGCAACAATATTTTGCTATATTCAAGAGAAGATGCAATGAAGCTTATGTTACTAAGCTAGTTTTAGCATATATAATACTTTGAAGCCATGTTATAATACTGCAATTTGTGACTCTTGGCATTAATTACTATTTTTATTCCTCGGAAACCCTTTAAATTTCAGTGTTACACTTAAATTTAGATGAAAGGGTGAAAAGCCGAGTTTAAAGTGATTTCATTGGGCATTTTGAATGTTGATTATTTAGCAAGCAGTAAAAAGTGTCATGTATATTAAACATTTTATGTTGCATGTAACTAAAATGTAAAATTGCATATGCAGTAAAACCTCTTGAGTTAGAAATCTTGTATCTCCTAACACCTCATTAGACTGGACAACTGACAAGACGATGACTTTTCTTTTATATTTCTATTGTCCTTTCTATACCTGGACACCTCCTCGAGCTAGCACTTGACGATGAAGTATCTGCCTTAGGAGGTTTCACTGTTACTGAAAAGTATAGCTATATTACTTGTAGTCCTTGAATCATTCTTAATTTTCTAGTGTCCGTTGTATGACCAACAGAAATGACTGCATAGAAATTATTCTTGTATAGTATCGAGAGGTCAAAATATATTGGTTACATTTGATTTTTCAGCCATTTATTACTTCTGTAAGTTATTGAGTATTTGCTGTCTAATATGGTTGTCGTAAATTGCTTATTAAGCTGTAATTTCATTTATTTATTCTGAAGTAATGCCAAAATGGGTATATACATTATGTTTTTTCTTTAAGGATTGCTTATTCTCGGCCTGAGTTCCAGTGGAATCGACTATTTACAGGTGCTTAAAATATTTTCAAACAATGTGATTGGTTGATTTTCCTTAATATATAAAATCATCTGCACTCCTAAATTTGTAATAGTACCTAATTAAATTTATCTAGCATGTCAGCTTTTACTCTGTTTATTGCATTACAGTCACTTGTAAGTTGTAACTGCCATTGATAAGCAGTGAAATTGATGCTTGAAGCTTCCTCTAACATAACTTTTTAAATAAAGAAATTTCATGTTGCCACATCATCAGTACCCCGTAACCATAGGCTTCATATTCCCCATCGAGTTTGGTCGAAATTAAAAGTTTACCCCCACCATTTTTATTAAACTTTTGTGATCAATCACACTGTATTTGACAATTTACAAAAAACTGAGTAAAATTGTTGTTGAGAAACTGTCAAGTCCAACTTTTACATATCATTTTCCACGTAAAAATTGAATTTTTGATTATGAAATTTAGGCAGATGATATTTTTTTTCGCATTTTTGCATTTCTACTATGAATTCTTGATGACAGATATCAAATATCGAGGAACAGCAGAAACAAACAGAGAGGAGAAAGCATGATTTTATTATGGATAGAAATTGTCAATTATACTTCAACTTGAGTATTGCTAAAGAAATTATTCTATAAGTGCATACTGTGACAGGCTAGTATACTGGATTGTATACTGGATTAGTCGACATCAATATATGTACACACACAGCAAACATTCTATAAACTGATATCGTGAGTTCGACCAAAATATGTCACTTCATCGAATGAGAGAAATATTAAATGAAAGCAAACTAAGCTGATGGAGGGCTAGAGCTATCAAATAATGGAATATGTCGTTTAGTGGGTCATTGATATATGGAATATCAACTGTAGATACATGATAAAACTCGATTTCTATTATATACTTCCACAGGCCTTTGTTGACAAGGGAGGAGATGTTCAGACAGCTGCATTGCTGGTCAGCAGGGTGCGTGGGCTTAACGAATTTGTGTTTGAAGATAATACTGCTTATGCTAAAGAATGGATGGCGAGTTATAGGGATTTGCTTAATTCATGGGAGGTAGCTACAAATAAATATAATTATTTTGCTTCAAAAAATTTTTACCTATAGTGAATAAATAAAAAGCTATTTCATGCCAAGTTCAGCTTCAGATTTTGGGATATAGCGAATTTCGGATGCAGAGTGTGAACACTGCGTGGCGACAAATTCCAATTATCATATTTGCATCATTTTGGGATGACCAAAAATTTTGCACCACCTACAAAAAGGTCAATGTTCTTTTTCAATCAGTAGCAAGAACTTTTGGTGAAATAGTTCTTTTTCAAATAAATAGATATTGATCCTTTCAGCAGTAGTACAATTCTTAGTTGCGCTCAGTGGTGCACCTTGGGACTCCGGAAAAATTTGCTCTATCAACAATATATATATATATATGTATATGAATGATACTAAAGTAACTTCATATAAATCACTTATAGAGCGATTTCAGTTTCCCAAAAATTCACACAAAAGAACAATGATTTGAACTTTGTTAGATACTACTGTAATATATATATATACTTTTATACTTTTGGATTTCAAGAGAATGTAGTACAAACGTAATAGACGAAGATATAGCTGACAACAAAATAGTATCAATCATAAAAATTGACATTGATTAGTTATCAATTTCGAATAGTTCATATCTTGTCGGCTCAGACTTCTGCAAAACGCCTTACTGAGCTGGCATTCGTTTGGTGATGTCATTATATTTAAGCCAATAAAAAGCAGTGGCTCAATTTGTGTCTACGATAATAAAATAATAATAATTTAATTCAACTTGAGTATTAAGTACACTTTTTCTCTAAATAAAATGACATGACCAAAGAAATTGCTGCTCGCAAAGAAGTAGTGCCATCAGCATAATGCAATGCTCAATATATTCATATTACTTACATATATATATATATATATATACAGTAGAGATTGTAAATGTCCCGCATAATAATCATTTCATATATATTCAGATGTGGAAAACGCGTGCTATATTTGATGTAAATCGTGCGGAAATCATCTCTCGTGTTGAAAGCCATCGTAGAAAGTGGTTTGGCCAACCGGAACGAATTCCTATTCAGGACCAAAGAGTTGAAAAAGGAGAGATAAATAGCATTGTGCATCCGCATTTATATGTAAGATGTAATTTCTGTAACAAAGCTCTTCCTCTAAGGTGCGCAAAAGAATCAATCTTCATTTCAAATTCTCGATGTTTGAAATTTTTGAGTAAAATTACTTTTACAGTTAAATTATGCAGATATTTAAACTTTTGTGTAGAACTCGTATTGCAGATTATTATATTAAATTATGTAAAAGGAGGAAATCAACATGATATGAACATATATATATATATATATGTATTGCAGCATACTGTTAGTTATTATGAAGTGAAAATTCGATATTTTGGAGAAATAGTTCTTGGTGTTTCCGCTTATATTTCACTCAAGTTCAATTTCTTATTCAGCATGCTCCAAAAGCAAGGTAATATCGGAAACACATGGTTGAGTCGACAGAAATCAATTCTATCTTGCTGTCCTACATGTCGAAAACCTCTGCCTAAATGCTATGTATGCTTACAATTATTGGGGTGTCTGAATCCCTACCTTGAGAGCAAAAGACAACAGCTGAAGGCAAAAGCATTGGCTATAAGTGCCCGATCTATGGCTCCAGGAGGTGATTCGGGAGGTGAGGCAGAAGAAGGAGGGGAAAATTATGCCAGTATGCGATTTTCAGAGTGGCTTACTTGGTGTCATCGATGCAAGGTATTTTTGTCAAAGCTTTCTACATGAATTATCCTCTGTTATTTGACATCCTCCCTAATGTAATACTGTCCGTCCAGTGCTGGCTCTATGATCGTGACTTCTCGGTGTGCTGCTAACTTAGAGAGGTTCCATTGTACAACGAATAGGCCTCTAAATTAGTTAAATCTTTTAATTTCTCAGAAACTATTCTGAAAATTGACATTCCAACTGAAATGAATGCATTAAGAGCAGAAAAGTCATCATGAACTCTCGAAATAAATCTGTTTGAATGTTATTTTTAATTGAAGACTAGTTGTTTGATTTGCTGCATGAATATCTGATTATCCTTATTTGCCTTACGTGGTGTTAGCATGGCGGGCATGCGCATCACATTATGGACTGGTTTAATCAACATACAGAGTGCGGTGTAAGCGGGTGTAGCTGCTGTTGTTTGGATATAACTCCCCCAAATTCCACATCAGCATAAATTTTCTTGGCTGCACGAGAGACCTGGAACAAACAACGCTAGGTAGGCTAATTTTTTGAATTTCTTCATCAAACGAAATATATCATATATATAAATATATATATATATTGATTTTTGGTTCGTTCATATTTACCATTTAAAATTACAAAAGATAAAAATCGCCAATAAATTTTACAAATAGCATGTTGCAACTATCAATTTAAGACTGTGACGAAAATCAATCCAAAATATTTTTTTATCTGATAAAAATGTCACCATATGATTTCAACTTGAAAATGCTATAGACTACCTAACAAGTGGATGTGAAAATTTGCTTTATATGCTGCCAATATTTTGATTTGTATTACGCCGTTGCAATAAATCTCCTGTTACCGAATCAAATCGTTCCTCTGAACTAGCACTGTCTTTTGTATCCAATTGAGCTACCTCTTTTATGCCTTGAATAATTACTCCTGAAGTTTTTAATTTTGAAAGCTTGGTTCTTGTGTCAACATTCATTTCAAGCAATGCTGCCGTTAAGTCTTGGCAATTAATGAACAATTTTGTGAATTTGATATTTTTGATGTTGAGCATCTCAAGCTACTAATTGAACAAAATTTAATGGAGGGCTTCAAGAATAGTTAGCAGGTTGAAAGAAGGCCTAGAAAAATCATCAAAGAAACTTCTTGTCTACATGTGCATAAGAAAATCATTGTAAGACTATAATAAAGTGCAACATGATCTTAACTTTGTGTACACCAGTTACCTTATTTCTCAATTCAGATACGTATTCAAAATTTTTATGAAGTACATCTCATTCTAGAGCTTGATAATGTACTGCTCCTCAATTTCTCTTATGACCTCTTGGTCAAGTTAATATATGCGAGAATCATTCAAGGGACTTCTTTTCCACGACAACGGTACTTCAGATTATTCTCTCTCTTTCATTTTTCCTTTCTCTTTGCTGTTTTTTGTGTATCTGACTTTTATATCACTCTTAGAACGTGAACAAATTTGTTTCCAGGTACTGCAGGAAATAGACTTTTTATAGAGATTTAGAGAATGTTGTTGAAAATTCGTTTCAGATCTGATTAACTACGGGAAAGTCTGTAAGATAATGGAACTATTAATTGCAATCAGTTCATAAAGCATGTTCTAGTAATGGACCCTCTTAGCTTAAGTAAATTAGGTAATAATGTACTTCAGATGAGATTTGAGTCTTTAATGAATTCAAATGCGAGTTTGACAGGATATATTTTCAGTACCCCTGGGGTGGCATGAAT
The DNA here is from genome assembly GCA_032358265.1 of Vaucheria bursata. NCBI lineage: Eukaryota > Xanthophyceae > Vaucheriales > Vaucheriaceae > Vaucheria > Vaucheria bursata. Next base: position 29,669 of record JAULBW010022081.1, read on the forward strand.
CAATTTAATACAGCCTTGCTTGATTCTTTATTTCAGACTTAAGTTACTTGAGAATGCACAATGCTGAGTACGCGTCACTCGATTAAAAGGTGACGAAGATTACGTGTAAGCAATAAAAGAAATGAAGTAAAAAAATGAACATTAGAAGTAAGCCAGTAAAGAGGCTCCAAGTATTCCTCTGGTACATATTAGGATAACCAGCACGACTACGCGTACTGCTGGGAACAAATAAAATGATTGAAAATAGAGATTTTAGAGTTTTCATGCAATTGCATTAAGATAGCTTCAAGAGTTGCAAGGAAAAATTTTCAAATAGGTTTTGTAATTGCATAAAAGTCTCTTACACTTTGGCTTTTGTGTAAATTTCGTACACACTTGAAATACGAGAAAAACAGTAAAAGCAAATAAATATGGTAACTAATACAGAATATGCTACGATGCAAGGATACGAGGCAAAACGCCAACAATATTATAGTATTGTCATTCATTACTACATCGCAAAGAGTGATCTTTGCAACATGAAAACATCTTATGTGAAAATACTCATGCTATACAACTGACTCATCGTTGCTAAGTATTGGCCGATAGAGTTAGGTTCCTAGTAGGTCCCCCCCCTAGGTTGATTTTCAAGCAAGTTAGGGTCCCTTTTAAATTCCGTTAGTAAATCACCACAATCTGTTAAATGATGCTCCGGCTCCCATGTACTATTAGCCGGACCGTATCCTTTCCATGCAACAAGATATTTCCTTTTGCCATTGATTACGTTAGCATCTAATAAGTCATCAACTTAGCATTGTGCACCCTCATCATCCATCAATAACGGCAGCAGATTCTCATTTGTTTGACCAATCTGAGAGCCTTGTATTTTCTTTGACAATAATAATATGTAGAATACATTATGTATGCAACCAAACAACCAGGGCAATTCCAGCCAATACATTACTGAGTTTAATTTTTCAGAAGTAAAAAAGGGACCAAATTGTTTCCAATCTAACTTGGAACAAAGTCACCTAGTTTGAATATTCTGCCTATTTATATAAACTTGATCACCCACTTGAAACTCCATATATTAGCATTTGCAGTCTGCATTTTTTTTCATGTCTTCTGCAGTCTATTGAAACTAAAACTTGTCAGTATTTGATTATCCTTTAAATGCTGCAGCCATTCTAAAATTGTTAAAGGAGTGTCTTCAGTTGATTCTGTGTCAAAATTATCTGGTGGATTAAAACCATAGGTTGCTATTAAAGAGGTCGTTTCAATACCATCACAAAATGTAGAATTACATACAATTTTTGCAAGTATTGAATTTTGTACACAATTTATTTGACCCGGATCAATGTATGCTTGTAAATATTGCTCCAGTGACTGATTTGTTCATTCAGTTTGAGTGTAGGGCTGTGGGTGAAAGTCGCTAGGGAGATTTTGTCTGATTCTAAAGTTGAGTATTCAATCGGGGACACTGATCAGAGACAGTATTTGATCAAAGTCCATGATATTGAATGGTATTGTAGATGAAAAGTTTTGCCAGTCCTGCGGAGTTGATTATCTTTGTACTAGGAATAAAATCTGCTAATTTTGAGAAATGGTTGATAATAACCAAAATTGAACTGTATCCATCAACCTGTGGGAGATCCACCATAATATCCATGGAAATAGAGACAAAGGATGAGGTGTTATTGGCAGTAACTGTAACAGTTTCACAGGTTTTATTTAAATTAGTTTCACTCTGGAACATATATTACAACTTTGAATGTAGTCATTAACATCTTTTTGAGTCAAAGGCCACAAATATGATTGACTGACAACGAGAAAGGTTTTTTGACTTCCTGGATGATCAACTAGTAACCTGTCATAGCATTCATACAGAATGGTACAGATCAGTTCATGGAATACCACTCTTTTCCCCTGAAAGTGCCATATACTATTTATAGTAAAATCTGTACGGTTTTTTATAGTTTCTTAATGTCATTATCATCTTATTATTTAGAAATTATTTTGTCATGTAATGTCAGTAGCCTTTGTAAATGCCTATTGAAATCTCTCACAATCCAAAAGTGCCTGGTTTTAGATTCGAACATTGTCATCAACCTTTTGTAACACTGTTAGAAACTAACAGGTTAACAGTTAATTCTATTTTTATGTTAGCTGCATCATTGCTTCTGTTAAAGGTTACCAATTTAAGAATTCTCACTGCTGACATCATGTTCTCACTTCAGCCAATGAAGTAGTGCCACAGCACAATTGCTACAGGTCCATCACATAACTGAATACTTATCTGCCTTACATTGCTTGAGTTCACTTAGAACAATGCAGCAATATATACTGTATGATTTATTTTTAATGTCTGCTTGTAATACAAACACCTAATCCGTGCACCTGCTCAGTGCATCTGGTTTTCTGCAGTCCTTTCCTGCAGGATAAAAGATACTATTATTGAAATTGCTCAGAAAAGCAGACCAGCAAACTTGTAATCAATTTAATTTCCTTGTGCTTGTACAACAAAGTTTATTTAGATGATCCGTGAATACCTGAATACGTTCTTTGTTACTTAACAGTAGCACTCTCTACTGATAGAAACACATGATGATTGCCAATAACTCCTTGTAAATCTTGTAATTGGTATTGAAAGTATTAATTTAAAGGAATGGAATGTGACAGGTTACCATGTATCCTCATATTCCTGCAATAAAATACCACCAAGCACAAATTGAAACAGTCAGTTTCTAAGATGAATGGTGTTGCTGTATCTGCATGTACTGGAATATTTCCATAATCAAACAATTCCTGAAGTTTTTCTACTGATAATTGATAGTCATTTAACCATTTAAATACAGTTTTCTTTTTCAGGCTTAGTAGTTGATAAATCCTCCATATAATTTAGAACAAACATTTAAGAAAAATTTGTGAAAACATGAAAAAATTGTAGTTCATTCATTTTTGTAGGCACTAGCCAATTTGAGATACTCATGGTTTGGTTTGGGTCTATTTCAATACCTATTTTTCAAACTAATATACCCCAGAAACTTGATTTGCTCTATATTAAGAATTGACACTTCTTGAGTTTAGCATATAGCACATTTTCTTGTAATCATTGCAATATGCTCTGTACATACTCTGTTTTTATTCTGTTTTGGAATAAATTTGAATATCATCCAGATATTTGATACAGTAGACATCTAGAATGTCGTTGAAAATTTTACTCGTGAGTCTTTGAAAGACTGCAGGTGCCTTTGTAAGTCCAAATAGCATAGGTAAATACTTAAAGTGGCCAAATTTGCAATAAAAGGCTGTTCTTGATATTTCACTGCTCTCAACTTGGACCAAATTGTATGCCTCACAAAGATCAATCTTTGAGAATATTTGTGCATTTAAAAAATGTGCTAGCAACTTGTGTATCAATGGTAAGAGGTACCTGTTCTTTACAGTAACTTTGTTGAGTCCCATATAATCTATTACAGATTTTAAATCTCCTATTTTTTTTTTTACAAGAAAGATGAGTGTTTCTGTGGGGAAATTTGATGGGTGGATGTACCCTTTTGTTAAGTTGTCATCAATACATTTGTGTAACACATTCCATTTGGGCATTGGCAGGGGGTAAATGGGTCCCCAGGTGTTATGACTTTGTCGTACAATGAAATAAGACACGGAAATGCAAGGAATACACAAGGTACCAACAGGGAAGACACGGATATTAATAACACTTAATTATAGTACAAAAACCTACAAGTTACAACTTGCGTGATTGGAAGTGAATTCAAATCAAATCTTAAACCTGCAATATTTCTCATACAACCGAATCTAGTCAATTTCAGCCGCAGCAATCCTAACACCAGGAGACAGTTTTATTGGGCTATATTTTGATACAAATATCTTATTTTTGATGTTCTGATAGTGTTTTGTTCATTACCTTAGTATTATGAATGTAGCAGACAAGGTGGTAACAAGAAGGGCACAAAGACTATAGAAGCATGGTAACATTATACAAACATAATATGTGTGTCAGGAATGTAAAATACTACATGAACACAAGGAATTGTGACAGAATACATATATTATTACATCTTAAATTGTGTTGATAGAAGTGAGATAACTTCATCAACACAACAAAATATCACTTACTGAAACTTGTTCTCATAATCAGAACTGAAACTTGTTCTCATTAACTAAACTGATACTCCAACATGGTATCAAAAGAAATATATCGCAGCTACAAAACAAAATTAACTCCCTTAGGGGTTAACTCCTGACACTGTGTTGCTGAGAGTGAATAAGAAACACACTCAGCAACACAACAAATAAAGTCTTGACACCAATCCATCTGGAGAGTCACAAAATAATGCAGCTAAATATTTGAATAACTCTTAAAAGAATAATATTCTTAAGAAATAATTGTTGTAAACAAAATAGTTCCTAACACTTAGAAAATACTGGAGTAAGTTTCTCATATTCATTTGGTAATTTTGATTTAACATCATCAATGTCATTTTCAATTTCATGTGCTTCTGCAGGGTTATCAAATGCAGTATCTAGGCTAACAGTTTCATTATCACAAGGGTATGTTGGTGCCATTAAGTATTTGAGGGATGCTCAGAAATTTGTCCAAGCTGTAATCAAACTTGCAATCTGATTCATTGCTGCCTTCATCAATAAATTCGAACAAACTAATACTCTCTTCTTAAGAGGTAATATATATTTGTGTTTGAGTGATAATTTCCTTCAATTAATTTTTGGGGTTGAATGTATGCAGTCAATCAACCTTCAGAGTAATAGAGCTATGAGCTTTTTCAATAGTATAAAATTCAAATCAGAACAGGTATTTGCTATGCATTTGGGATATGAATGCATAATGAGTAATAGCACTGGACTCCAAAACATTCCCATCTATGGCCTCCAGTTGTAAGAGTGAAGTTAATACCAGTGTGGGTACTACAATAGGCTACAAACAATCCTTAGAAATAATGCTCTGGTCCAACCCCAAGTCCACAAGAACACTGCATATTAGAGGGGAATTTTCCACTGAAGTACTCATAATAGTTGGAGGAATTTTGACAGAAATATCTGTATCAATAGGTAGACATGCAGGACAAGGAGCTGAAGGCAACTGGCTTGCTGCAGGAGCCAAAGTTTTGTACCTTCACTAGTTGTGCATAACAACTGAACGTAGAGCTAGTATCCAAGATTCTGGCCTAAGGTGGCATTGGTGAGTACTCTTAGACCAGAGGGAGTAAGGGAACAAGAGTATTTAACTTGGCCCATCTGCACCACTTTTAACAGTGAGCCCTCAGTATTTTTGGCATTCAAAGACAATTTGCAACAAAATGTTTATCACTTCAGCAGCAGTATGATATGTAACTAGTTTGCCAGTCTGTTCTCTCATCAGGTATAAGGGGTTCCAACTCTGCATACTTTTTTCACTACTAGAACTGCTGTGGTCAGATGGTGCATTATGGTTTTTTTCCCTGGTATCTTCCACTCAAATGATGGTATCTTATCTCCCTGTTTCTCAGGAGTAAATTGGCTTATACCAACTACCATCATGTTGGAGTCCTTTTGTTGAATAGCTGGAAGAAAAGATGTTTGCTCCCTAGAACCGTGCATTTTGTATTTCTTCTTACTATGTTCAGACATTCGATTTTTGATACAGACTGCTAACTTATAGTAGTTTTCTATACTAGAGGAGTATTTAATCTTGCAGATTTCATCTTTTAGGATATCATTAAGGGACTGATAAAATATGCTAAAAAGTACCAATTCTGGCCATTTGGTTTCTAATGCAAGCCTCTGAAATACCAATATGAGGACCGTGGCAGTGCAATTTCCCTGATGTTAAAAATATGAAACATAACTAAGCACAAGAAACTGTGACAGAAATATGTGTATTTATCATGCACTAGTTGTGTTGATAGAAGTGAGCTAACTTAATCAACACAGCAATAAATGTAACCCTACTGGAATCTTTGCAGCCAATTTACTTGGAACGTTATAAATGAAAACTGACTGCAACTACAAAAATAGGATTAATCTCTAAGGGAGTTAATTTCTAACATCTGGCGTATACTCAATATCATTTGTTCTACCTCCTATGTGCAATTGACATTGCCAAAAGCTAACACAAAAGGCCTCCATAAACTCCTCTAAATTACCTAAAATTGAATGCTCCACTTTGAGGTAAGGTACTACCCATGCAGATGCCAGACTGCAAAGAAATGAGACAACACGTGCAAGTTTTTCAATGTTGCTTGGAAACTGCAAAGGCTGAGCATTGAAAGCATTCCTTATTTGCAACAAAAACTGCATTGCTTTCTTCCAGTTGCCACTAAATAACTCCGGATCCGCTATTCTGGGCTTTCGATTTGCTGATGAGGAAACATGCAAATTCTGCAACTGCTGCTTCAATTGTGCAATTTTTTCATATTGTTCCATTAGCACATGATTAGCATGGATCAACTCTTGATGCTGGTATATTACTGTGCTTTGCAATTTCAAAAGCTCCTCATGTATTGTGCCAAATTGTACAAAAACTGCTTCTCCACTCATATAGCTAAACTATCTCAAACTTTTGACTATAACTCTTTACAAACTGAAGTAACTAATACAGAAAATACCATGACACAACAATGCAGGGCAAAATGACAAGAATATTTTAATGTCCTAGTTCATTACTGTGTTGCAAAGAGTGATCTATGCAACATGAAAACATCTTATGTGAAAATACTCGTATTATACAATTGACTCATCCGTGCTCAGTATCGGCCAATATAGTTAGGTTCCTAACAATGTATGGATCATTCAGAGGTACTACTTTAGTATACTTTAACAGTTTTATTGTCAAGATTTACAGTCAGAAAATGATATTCTGAAATAACTCTGTTGCAGTATTGCCTTTAAGTTGGAAAGTTCATTATTAAGAGTCAGTCCATTCTTTTTGTTCACTTTAAGTTTGCATGCATGTGTACAAGAGAATTTTACTGGATTGCAGGATATGGATAAATGCTACAGCCTTGGTGTCATGACCATCAATATTTCAATATGTAAAAATATTGCTCTTTCGTATTCTCTCCAGTACCGACAAAATCTTCATCACTTAAGCCATATTCATGCATTTCTGTACAACACATTTTCTGCAACAAATTATAAAACCAAATTCCATTCGTAATTTCAACTCATGCTTTGTTGCTTCTTGGTGCCGTAAAGATACAATGTTAAATCATTGTGGATGTCAAATTTGCAGAAATGTGCAAACAACAGCAATTTCTAGCCATAACTTTTCAATAGTAGCAATTAAGGCTATCAAATAACATCTGAGTAATACTAATGTCCCTGTAAAGCTTCTAGAGCAAATAATCTGTAACTGCTCATAGTACAACCATCTGTTTAGACAATCTTTTATGCTATGAAAAATGATACTTAAATATGTAAGGCTATTTTCTGAGATGAATTGTTAGTAGATTTTTTCCAATAACATTTAGAGTGACATCAAGATTACATACATTTGGTAGCATCTTGAACAGGAATATTCCATTTATATTCCAGCAATAGAAATGTCAAAGTATGAACTGCGCAGTGGTGAATCCAGTTACAATGATGTTGACGCCACTATAGCTACTTGGATACGTCCAAGTTTTGAAGAATAAGACTCTAAACGAGTTTGTTCAGGTTTACCCAGGTTTGCCCAGTTCCTTTTTTGAAACCGACGACGAATCACACCAGTGAACGTAGTTTTTTTTCGCCTCCTAACAAGCATTTTTAATAATATCACCATCAAACATTAAGTCCTTGTCTAGGCTGCGCACTGCGAATATACAACTTTTATAATCAATTGCGTCAGGAGGTGAGGGTTCAATCTAATACTCTAACAATCCAGCACCAATTGAACTTTCGATTGTTTTCGCACCTAATCCTTTTGTGTTTTATTAGGAGCAGTTCACTCTTTTTTTAATTTTACGAATATCCTATTCAATCAGGTCGAATACAATCGTAGTCCACATATAATCACGAAAAATCATGTCTGAAGCAGCTCTTGCAAAAGTTGAAGCAGAAATTGAAAAGCTAACGAAAGAGATTAAAACTGTAGAATCTGCCGAGTTATATTCCGTCGCACTCAGTAAGTTAATTGGTTATATCTGTGCCACTCCAGAGCCGTTTTCATCATCGCCGCCTGAACCAAATCCGTGGCATACATCTGCGAATGGCGGCGGCGCTTGCTGCACTGTATCGTAAACCTGCCGAACGTGGGCCTTTTAATGATGTTGATTGTGCTTTTACTAGAGATTAATCCATGCTTCACCGCTAAACAGATGTATTTTTTGCGATACGATGTGTCATAATATACATGTACATTTATGAAATATTTGAATTTTTCATATGTATTCACCCAACCATCGATGCCAGGCAAAATTAGTCAGTTTCAGGAATATTAATGAACCATTTTTTCGCCTTTTCATCCTTTTCTTTGGACTCCACATAACTATAATTTTACCGGATCATTTGCCTTTCTCTTCGAATCGAAACTAAGCTTGATCTTTCATTGAAACACAAGAATATGGTGGTGACTTTAAGTTTTATATAAATATTATTACAAGTCTCAATTAAGCAATTAAAATTTTACCGAGTTAAAGGTTTTTTAGTTGTTGCAATAAATCAGATCTGGGTCATAAAGATTCATTTTTGCCAACAATTCCAAATAAATATTAGTATTCGAATACTTTTTTTGATAAGTTAAAATACTTTGTAGAATAATTTCTAAGAACAAATATTTTTAAGGAATTTTAAATGAACACAGCCCTGCGGCTTACTATAACTTTTCTTAACATGTAAGAAGAGGTTTAGTGGGTTGTAGAAACAGCAAATGGAGAATAGTACGAGAAAAATTAAAACTCTATCTAATCTGCTTAAAATTTTTTGATACTTTAGAATTCATGTCTTCAAATAATTTAAATTTACGTTATTTTTTGCCATTATATATATATTTTTTCAGTAAAATTTATAAATGGTTAGTAACCGAATTTAAGTTATGATCTAAATTTGTGATATGGTTCCAAAAGGTATTCTACTATACTTCAAAATTCACCATGAATCTTCCATGATTCAATGTTTTAAAAAGTTACTTCAACCATCAGTGCTTCTATTATGTACAATATGATGCCTAAAGTTCGTTGCCACTATGGACAAATTTATTACCAATCAATTTTAATTTGAAATATTCTCTAGCAGCAACTTGTCATGCACATTAAAATATTGGTAACATTATTTTTGTAAACTCATTCTGTAAATATTATCGATGAATCAAATTCACCCATCCAGTTCTTGAGGAACAAGTGGGCACTAATTTTTTTAGTTCTTAGTGAATTATATTGAAGATTGTACATACTAAGTATTTGTGCTCTTCATGGTGCAGAGTTCCGTCTGATGTCATATTTGCCAGAATTTTTCATCAGCCACGATTGTAGTAATACAGCATACAACACTTGGATATAAAGGCTGATGACTTCATAGAATAAATCGATCATATACTTTAGTTTTTCTAAAAGTGTGATTAATTGAACGTTTGATATTTAAAAGTGATTCGATGTTAGGAATTAACTCCTTAAGGGATTAATTCTATTTTATAGCTGTGGAATTCTGTTTTATGGCAAGTCATTATTCTACATATTGGAGTTATAAGTTTTATAGCAAGTCATTGCTGGACTTTGGTGACAGCTAAGATTAAGACTTGTGTGCTGCTGTGAAGTATGTCCACTTCCAGCAACACAACTTATGTTTGTGTAAATATACTCTTTGCTACAGTTTTGAGTCTTGTTCGGAAACACATTCATAACATTCAGTTAATCACAACATTTTGTATACTCTCTGAATTAAATTCTCAAAAGTTTAGTAGAAATTTTTTATTGCTTCACTTTTCTTCAATCTTACTTCTACACATGAGAACACTTTGAAAAAGTAGTAATGCTGGACAAGCGCACTAAAGAGATGATGATACCAGTTGTGATTGCATGCCCAGTAGTCACCCAGAATCCACTAGTTTTATTGTCAAAAGGCAGCTGAGACACTTTCTACACAATGATGAATTGATTATGCTCTTAGATCACAAAATGATGTACAAGGTACGTCACTGCTATAAACCTTTTTTTTGCCTATTTGAAAAAAAGATGCCATATCAACATGATGCTAACTTTCCCATGTCTATTTTGCCACTCAATGCAAGTTTTCTTAATTGCCTGTCATTCTTCTTGTGTACAACAATATCTTGATACTCCATGATGAGAGAAACCCGACAGATTCAGGATATAATTGCATAGTACTGCTTAGCAATTGTATACTTTTTTAGCTTCTTTTAGCCAGTTTTATATTGCAATTTAATACACTTTACACTTAAATACTACCAGCAGCATTGTTGTAGAAATAAAAATACACAGGTTTGAATGATATGAACAGCAGTTTACACTTTTAGGGAGTTAATGTAGTAGTGTCAATTGCGCATCTGATGAATCCTTTATTAAACAGTAGTAAAAACCACTCCATTTCAGCAAGCCAATAAGCATACTTCTGCTTAGTGCCCTTTTAACTAACTAGAAGAGAGATACATCAAGATCCTGCAAACAAAATTTTGTTGCATAACAGTTATTCTGAGTCTGCTATTTTTATATTAGACTTCCAGAACTTTTATGCAGGACTTTTTACTTTAAACACTATCAGGTATTGGTGGAGCAATTTTTTTTAAATATTTGGTACAGGAATTTTTTAGCATACAAATCTAGCAGCCAATTTTTTAAATTATTGTAAACTTGACAAAACTAAAGATTGCTGCAATAAACCTAACAGAAACTAAATTGATTGATCTTTGTTTTCATGGCAATATCAAATGCAAGTTAGGTAGTCTCGGTTGCAGTTTTGTACAATATTGTTGGAAATGCCAATTTTTAAGCACGTGTTAACAAAATTAATAGCATAATGGTATCTGCCGCAATATCGAGTCCATTAGATGGTCAGTTGTGTAGTCTTTTTAGATACTTATCTAAAAAATTGCACAAACATTTATTTATTTTAAATTACAAAGGATTTTAGAAAATTTTGATGTAGTGGTAACTCTAGATGGTAGTGACAGAGCTACATGGAATTTGAAGCACAACCTTATTCTAGTGGAAACATGAATTAATTCAAGTATGTATCATAATGTTATATTGCATTCATTAACAGTAAAAGACAAGATCAGAAATACAGAATCTGCTGGCTGCTTCCATTTGAAAAAGTGCCAGCATTTTCATAAGTGTTCCTTATTTTGCAGCAGTTGTGACAATTTGTAGCTGAATACGATTGCATCAACTACAAGAACCTGTTCACATCCCTGATTTTAGTTAAATGGAAAAACTTTGAATAGTTGTTTAATTATCCAGCCATCAGTGCTGTACTACATCTTTATTGGAACGGATGCCACACTGGTTGCGGACTTTTCAGGACAGATATATCAGGCAAATAAAAAAGTCACATAAGACCTCTATCTGATAATGCTTTTTGCTGAAAATTAGAATGTTACTAGCCTATGTCATTTTGGTGAAATTCAGAAAAGGCTCTTACGTTCGACAAATCAATATAACACTATACTTGTTCCACCAAGCAAAATATCACAGTTATGGTAAAATCATTGATAAGGAGGAAATATATATTTTGGTACACAGTTATTGAATCCGTAGTCTGCAATATTTTTTAAACTTGGAGGAAATAAATTCCTTTTTTCCAATAATCACTCTTTGACCAAACTTATTTTTTTGTTACAAAATAGCTTTTGCAGCACTGTAAATTCTTATTTACCGTGTCAGATTTTCAAGAATGTTGCTACTTTCTGTGTTCATTTGCTGCAAAGAAAAATATCATCAAATTACATTTGCTTTAAAGACTTATCAAAAGGCCATTAAATTACATTTCTACATCTGCAGAATAGCTCTCATGGAAGTGTCCCTCTGACGAAAACTAAAATCGAAATTTAACAGTACAATTATTTAGTAGAAGCAATTATATTTTTACTTCGTAAAATATGAAAAACTATACAGAAAAGTTACAAAACTATGCAAAAATCCGATATGCTAAATTTTAGCGACTGGCAATATCTCCACGCTAAATTTATGACTATTCAAAATATTCCTTTAGTCCATTATCCACAAGCCAACGACATATCAATCACCACAGAAAATATCATACAATCTATCTAGGACTACATAAACTATGGTCCCGCTATGCACGTATCAGAATAATCTAACTATAGTAAAATGTCCGAAGACCAAAATCCAGCTTACTCACTTCTTGTGCACACATGCACATTTGACTTACAATCATTGAAGTGTGGTCTATACCCCACCTCCATTCCTAAATTTTCTTCATTTGGGGCATGATTACCCTCCTCTTCCAACATTTCAAGCAGGCAGTTCCAAACTGCAGTTTCATCCTCAATGAAATTTTCATTTTGATGATCAAATATAATGGGCATATTTGCGGTAACATTTGATACTGAGTTATTAGCAACATTGCTGCATTGGTATGTTTGCATGCTAAAAAGCCTATCTTTGTGGGGCCGAGTGTACTGCATGTTGCCTGAAACTGGAGGAGTTGCAAAGGTGCTGTGGAGAAGCATTCGGGGGGTTGGGGGCCAAGCTGGCGTAAAAAATGAGGCCATTGGAGGGCCAAAAGGGGCTGTACTAGATTTTCCACGCATTACGACCCGGTCGCTAATCAGCAAAAACCTTTCAAACATATATAATTTCCATAATTATAACTTAACCACAACAGAAATGCAATATAAGTAAATGTACAAGTTTTAAATGATAACAGAAATTTGTAGCTGAAAATTTTAAGCTGAACTTGTTACAATCCGAATTTTTTGTATATTTGTTATAATCAACGTTTTTGCTCATCAAATGGTAAAAAAGAAGTCCAACAGAAAATTCCGGTTGCTCCACCATGAGAGTAATCAAATAATTTTAAGTCACAGAGTAATTTAAGAATTCATATTATTCATTGGAGTTGTTTTACATACCGATCAGTGCTAAATATGCGCTCAATCTTGACACAATCATACCCTTCTTCGGGGGCTTTGCCAGCATCAACCATATCAGCCCATCCATTGTTTAAAGGATTGCACCTTTAGACAAAAAATCATTATTATCAAAACCGATTATATAACATTTTTAACCTGAATGCGACTAGCTTGTCAGTTATTCGGAATTCGACACAATGCATGCATATAAATTGACGTAAACAACTAGCTAACACTACTTGAGTTAGAATTTAAAAATGCAATTCACTCCATGACTCTTCAGATCTATCGGCGTCAATCAGTGGAAAAGGAGTACTACTGGTCAACTAGTCAGCAATCTGACATGGGCCATGTGGGATAATGCTTTGCATACTCAGTAATATAACACACAACATCCCCGACTAAAAAAATTCAAACGAAGGATCCTAAAAAAAGCGCTCAAAAGATAAAAATTTCAGCTAGAGCCCTACATGCATATTATGAAATACTAATCAAACTTGAAATTCAATAAAAGCGTGAATCTACACAAAAGAAATATACCATATCATTTTCTTATGCTCTATACCGGTTAAAATTGGTGGCACCAATCATTAATAGGTGCCACTGGTGGAAAAATTAGGAAATCTCCTAATCACATTCATTTTGAAGATAAAAAAAGAATTGCATTTAACCTGAATCGCATTCGTTGGACATTTTTAAGCCAAAGCTGCACATTGGAATGGAACGGACTGACTGCCATACCCATGTACTCAGCTTCTTGTACAACCTACATGTACAACGAGCAACAAATTGAATGATTATATGCTTGCATATATAAATATACATATATATGTATATATCAGTATATGGACCTATAATGTCAACATTTCAAAAACATATAAACATCTGTGAAAATTTCTCAATAAACCAGAATATGTTTGTTGTAATAATCTTTAAATTGAAAAGGGCAATAAAGTAAATTTTTGAATAATAATTCTATTATAACTGAAAGAAATTTTGAGAATATTTTTTTGTCTGTTTTAAATTGAATGACTTCTAAGTTAGGAGTTCTGGTTCCTTAAGTTGCACATCTGTGCGTATGAAAATATTACCTTCTGGACATGCTGCTGACATTTTAAACGAAGGTTTCTAAAAGATGCAGTATCATGTGGATGATACATTGTCCGTAACGAACGGACAGAATTCAAGGATCGGCCAATCAGGTCCTTCGGATGTAGTTCTAATGCAGATACACCATCAGTTACAGCAAGAATGAGATGATCATGTTTCAAGTCAATAATCCACATTGCAGTATCTTGCGAACATGCAGACATAACCTATAAATATGCATAACGCACAAACTAATTATAGAACGTACTTTGGAGTGATTTCTGAATACTAACCCCCCCAGAGTGCAAAGAATCTTAGGCCAGGAAAACTTTTCTTCCTAAAGGAATAATTTTTGACCAAGAAATTTAAATAGGACTCTATTTCTGTTTACGACCAGCTTAGTTTCATTTTCTAGGCTGAAATAAAATTTTCAAGGTGATTCGCGAAAAAACAGAAAGGATGATTAAAAGATTCATAAATTTTCTGGTTTAAACATAATCTGTTGAACTTCAGAGAGATAACGGGCCTTAAGCGTCGACTGGCGCGGCCCTAGTATGCATCATCATTGAAATTTAGTAGAATTCAGCAGATATTCGGGCACATCAAAGGTACACTTTTATCTTCACGATGTCTCGGTGCTATATTCCTATACCAAAATTGACGGTTTAGGACTGCTTATTTATGAATAAAAAAATTAGCATTAAGATATAGTACCAAAAATGGGTAAGGCTTGAATTCACCCATTTAGAATGTATTTTTGTCTGTTTCAGAGTAATATAGTTCAAAACACAAAAGTACCCATTTTAATAAAAACCCGAAATTTGCCTTAATCCAACACAGACGAAAAAGCTAAAAAATGCAAATTTCCATTGACATACAAATTCTATCAAAATCATTTTACATTGAAGCTTTCTCTATTTACCTGAAGTAGTAAAGGAATGACAGATTCTTCATCAAAGGCTGAGTTCAGCACTTTTAGGGATTTGTAATTATAAATTAGCCCACACATTTGGTCGAATAAAGAATCATCAAAAGCGAGTCGTCTTGATCCGTTCGGAACAGTTCGTTGCTGTCTCCAAAAGCTCTCGGAATGCTCACCCATATCTTGGGAAAGCTTGTCCTCGTGATTCAACAACATTGAATTCTCATCTTCATCATCATAGATGTCATTGAAGATATCCTGAAATAAGATCAATGTTGAGTAAAATAATCTTAAAAAAGCAAGCGTCCAGATGCTCTTAGATACTAAAATATTCACAAATAATGAAAAATTAATTTTTGCACTTTCAACAGATGACCACTGAAAAAAATATCAAATTATTGAATACGGTAAAGGTGACTCTATTGAGAGAAGAAACCGAAATATATCTTAATAACGCATCTGAATACCCAAATATATACATATATATATATATATATATATCAAAACGCAGCATATTATATTTGGAAGTACACCATATTTAAGTTCAGATAAATGTCAGGACCACCAAATACATTTGCTATTTCGGTAAATCTAAATATATCCTTAGTGAAATATGACTTCCTTGAATAATTGTTACAAGTAAAAGTTTTTTATATTCGAAGTTTACTTTACATTGTATGTAGATGGGACGTGTGCATATAGAAGATTAATGAACTTAACTTGTAGCATACATGAAATTTGACTTATAAAAATAAGAATTGTAATTAAATTGTAAACACATCTATGATAGTGCATATCGAAATATCAAGCTTACTTCATTCATAATCTGACATTCAGCCCAATTCGAATGCGGTGCATTAACCCCTTGGTATTGGTATTCAAGGTCCACTGTATCTAAGCGTACTTTCTTTGTGTTTAAAGTAGGTATATCAATATTCAAGTTATTACTAGCATTATCAATTCGTTTCGACGTTGTCAAAAGGCTCAACGCAGGCAGATCCGGTGGAATCGATGAGAAAGGAGGCTGAAGTTTTACTGGGGACGTTGAAACACTGCACAACTCACTATTTGAACTTTCATTTATATTATTCGTTTCCTTTGAAAACAGAGAAGCATATGCATTATTTTCATTATCAAAACCTGGCAAGGGAACTGATATGGTTTCTAACTGGTAGGAACAGTTAAGGGGAGGGTAGAGGATCTGGTCTGTTAGAGGTTCTTGGGATACAGTGCAGGGGATTTTTTTTTTAATTGAGCAAGATTGAATGCGAGACCACATAAAACTTCCTACAACAGACTGGCCAACCTCAACGCAGAAATCAACTAAAAGTAACTGCCACTCCCGAGTAAGCGCTTTTGGCATCTCACCTCCATCCAAAGATGATGCCACCTTCAAAGAGCATCAAAACTTTAAGGATAATGCGAGCATTTTTCTTTGATTAGACAATGACAAAATGTTTAAAAATTAAAAATTGCCCAAGGAAAAAGTATGGTAAGTGAATTTATTTGATTTTTTTGTCTTAATGTACTTAGAAAAAATAGACATTTTGCTGTTAGCAAATATTGCACAGAAAAAAAATTTAGGATTAATTACTTTTTAAAAATTTCATAGTACTTTTAAAATCTTAAGAGCAATATTGGATCAGATCTTTGAATTAGCACAATACAAACCTTATGAAGTAATGGTAAGATTCACAAAATAGTTCCTATTGAAAATAAATAAATGATTGTCTAATGAAATTTCCCAAAAAAATTGCCGGTCATAAAACTTAAAAATTAATTATTTTCTCATTCAAATTTCGATTATTTCGTATAATTGATCGTAAAATAATCAAAGTAAATTAATTATATCAAGCCCCGGAATAAGGTAAGGAAGTAAAGAAAAAATTGAATTAGTCTTGCTTAAAGTGTGATACAAACTTTTTTCGTTGACCTGACACTGGCGAGCTGCAATTAAATAAATTCCTTCCAACTCTTGAAGGTGCTGATGTTTTTTTGCATGCTGTCGCGATAAACCAACATCAAGATCTCCGTTGACAACTTGTGGGGCTCGATAACCTCCGTAAGTTGATGCCCTGCAACCTGGAAATTTACGATTGATACCGGCAGGCGTTCTGCAGAGAATGACTTTTAAGAAATCAACCAATTTTGTTTGTCTTCTCAACAGAAGTCGACCAGCGTTAAATTCTTCAATTAGAGCATCTGCGTACTGTTCCTCTTCAATCGTCCATCGTCCATGACGTATTGAAGCGACATCTTTACCACATTTACCGTGCTCCTCCATCATTTGAATCCCGCCAGCAGCTTGTCGGCAAACAGGACAAGCAGATATCGGCCAAAACCTTGAACAGCCACCATGAAGAACATGTCCACATGGAACCACGTATAAGTGAGCTCTGTTGTGGTTACACACTGCGCAAGACGATTGAACCAGTTTCTCATGACTAGAATTATCATTGATCATGCTTGAAAAACGCAGCTATCTATGTCACTAGTGCCAATCAAATTTTAGACCTCTATCTAATTTGTGTGACAGAAATGATTTTGTTTTGATGATATTCAAAGAAGATTTTTCCTTTGATTTCTGTAATATTTACGCACAACTCAACAAAAAATTTAAAGTATAACGTCAGAATTTGTTGCCTACTACGACGTGTCTCACCAAAGGGCAAATTTTTAATATTTAATACGTTCTGCTTACATTTTTGTTTAAATGACGTCATAAGTACGACCCCATCGTACCCAAAGGGTCAGCTGATGTTCTGAATCTAGCTATGAAGAATTCAACTACGAGGGCTTCATATGGGGCAGTGACTTGGCTAATTTTAATTCGACAGATAATGTAGATTTTTCTATAGAACCTTCCATATGTAAAAATCTCGGTTTGATTTACCAAATTGGCTCATTATTTAAAAATCCATGCTTAAAACTCAATACAAAAAGGAGAGCATCTATCAGTAAAGCTTCCCTAATGGTGCCACCTGTAGCTCTGCTCTTTTGACTCGTGCCAACTGCATTAACCAATAGTAATGACTGAAGCTCATTGGTAGAATAGTTTCATGGTGCAAAAAATAACTTCTGCTCCTTATATTGGGTGCTCATATAATGAAAACTGGTAGCACCATTCATCAAAAGAGCCACCAGTGGAAAAATTAGGAAATCGCCTTAAAAACATGAGTCCCATGCTTACCACAATCTTTTAGGTGTTGACATACAGGAGGATTTGCTACTGTTACTTGCAGTGACACATGCGAAATTGCATCTATTTTTCCTAGCCTGCTTATTTGTATATTTTTGCTAGGACCTGAGCGGATATAGTCATGCAGGTTCAAATCAGACAACAGTTCTGAACTGTTTTAGGATTAGAAAAAAATGCCTGGTTACATATATTTGTATCAATATCCGTAATTAGTACTATGCATTGTATAATAGTAGCAGTGTATACGCTACATAATTCGACTTAATTTGTGTGGTTTATTTTATGTTCTATTGCTCCTACTTCAGTGTTAGCAACAGCATTTAATAGTATGTGTTTCTTGTATATTTTTCAGTTTTTTGCTGGAGTTTTGTGTCTTAGCACAGGCTTTTGTCCTTACTCTGACCTTGCATCTGTCTTGTTTCAGTTTTTCCTTTTGCCCCATTGACACGCTCTAAACAATTTTTGAAAATGTGATAGAAACCTCTAGTTTACATTTTTTACAAGCTTATAAAGTATTCAATCCAAGAAAGACTTGCCTTGCCATACATAATAAAAAAATCTTTAGTGAAATCAGATAAGTGATTCATAAAACTGCCCCATGTTATAAGGAAAAGCAAATGCTATGCCATAAATTGCGCACAATCATGATTAGATTTCAATGGAAAAAAAGTTTTGATTTTCACTCATACATTTAAGAGATGTTGTCTAAAGTTTGCATGAACATAAAAAATGCAACTCAATTACAAGGAAGATGCTTTGATAAAAGAAGTATTCTTGTGCTCATAGAATAGTTTCTAGCCTATTTCTACTTCCTAAAACTTTTCCAACATTAATAGTATTACAAAACTAAATCTTGGTTTTGCTCATCAAATTGTTCTTTTCAAATATACTTTCGATTAAAAAAAGAATGGATGGTAACAGTTAAAATATGGATGACATTTAAAAAGTGTCAATATAAAAATTTGATAGATAAATGATAATCAAAAGCCATGCTAACATATAAAATGTTGAGGCATCATGGCATTGGCATTTATTAAATATCAAGACAATGCAGTTAACTTAACATGACGTAAGTTTGTTTACGTGCATATGTTAGGAACTTTAGCATATAATAGTGTTGATACTATTTAATATGTTTTTTTTTATTTTTTATTCATATTTTAAGTAAATTTTTCTATCTGCAATAAAAAACATTTTTAAGTAAGCCATTTATTGCAAAAAAAATCTAGTTTTAGCCCATTTATTTTGTCATTGCAAATTTCTGTAACATGCCAAATATACAATATACTATGTTTTTATAAGTGATATCAGCATCAAGTTGATGCCAGGTTTATAGTTTTATTTGCCAGCTCCAGTCATTTTGTATTTGTTACGGTTGACTTTCATGTCATTAAAATTTGTTTCAGCGCAATTTTGGATCTTTTTGATTTATTTTATTTTATTTTGGTGAAGTTTTTTTCACCCAGTTATTTACATTATCTACTTTCTTCATCTTCAATATTTTTTAATCAAATAGTTCATTTTAACTCTGTCTCACAAGTTCATGTTTTGGATATCTCAGATTGTTTTTGTTAGAAACATGAACCACAGCAAAGCACAAGAAACTGTGGCAGAAATGTGTACATTTATCATGCACTAATTGTGTTGATAAAAGTGAACTAACTCCATTAACACAAGATATCTAACCTTACTGGCATCTGTGCAGCTAATTTACTTGGAACGTCATAAATGAAAACTGACTGCAGCTATAAAAATAGAATTAATCCTTAAGGGAGTTAATTCCTAACAGTTTTAATGTACTTTTTAACATATTGACAAGCACAACTACTCATTATAAGCTATTGTAAA
Organism: Vaucheria bursata; assembly: GCA_032358265.1. Classification (NCBI taxonomy): domain Eukaryota; class Xanthophyceae; order Vaucheriales; family Vaucheriaceae; genus Vaucheria; species Vaucheria bursata. Next base: position 49,754 of record JAULBW010022081.1, read on the forward strand.
CTCAAAAATTAACCTGCCTGTTATGAACAAAGATATTTTGTCTTATAATTTGTGGCAACTATGATTGTTTATAAACAATTATACATTAGAACTCATTGATGGCAAATATTCACTCTTTGCAACACTTATCAATAAATAATCCATCTTATACTATTGCGCTTCTTATGGTATTATTTGCAGTGAATCTTCTTAATTATTACTAAATTATCAATTCCTCATAATTTGTTAAGAGCAAAAAAGTTAGTTTAGCAAGTACGATGGAAAACAAAATTCATAGTTTGTAGATAACTGCAGTTCAAGAGGAACTGATAAACCTCTGTAGCACCTTGTTCCAGCATAAGGAAGAAATTTCTGGACTTCAAAATAAGGTCATGGAATAAGATGAAGAAATCTCTAAGCTTAAACGTAAGGTAAAATCATTGTCAGAAATCAATGATACAAATCCTTCATCTGTAATTCCGAATTGCAAGCCTAAAGTATCAGACTCTGAGTATTTTACGGGAGCAAGGAAAAAGTCTAAGATGTTCTTAATTCAAATCCAAAATGTTTTTCTCACACAACCATCTAAGTTTTTAACTGACCAAGCTAAATTAGCGTATGCAATTTCATTCTCAAGAGGTCCAGCCTTTGCATGGATAGCTCTGTACCTTGAATCGAGACATTCTATGTTGGATGATGTGGTAGAATTTCAAGAGTTATTTATGGTGGCATTTGGCCATGTTAGTAGGAAGATGGAGGTAGAGCACAAAATCATTAACATTCGACGGAAAGCATTCAATATCAATTTTTGTATCGGAATTTCGACATTTAGCTATTGAATCAAAGTAGCCAGAAGATGTTTTATTTATCGATTTCTTTTGTGCTCTAAATCAAAATATGAAGGACAAAATTTGTAAAAACAATCAAAATACGAGTATAAAAGACTACTACAAACTTGCGGTGCATATTGATAATTGATTATTTGAAAGAATGGATAAGAGAAGATCAAACAATTTCAGTATTATGGACAGAAGAAATAGTTAAAAATTCTACTCAAAACAATTCGAGAAACAACAAATACTATTGAAGAAATTATAATGATAACAAAAACATTTGTGATCCAGATGCTATGGTTATTGGATCAACAAATTTAGATTCTTCTAAAAGAAAAAAGAAGAGTAAAAAGTATTCAAGTAGAAAATTTGATTCTAATAAGAGTAGCTTGGAATGCATCCAGAGCAGTACATCTAGCTCATCTAAAGAAGAGGGATACAATAATGCAGAATCAGGAAAACATAAGAAATATAGTCAACATTCCAATTCTCCAAGTTCCCCAAAACTAAATCTTCTTTGTCTGCTAGTAAGCGAGGGCTGTGCAGATAATGTTAATTCCTCTTATAAACATTATGCTGGTCTGAGGGTGCTTGCTGGTGTCACCTCAGACAACACACAAAATCACTGGCTATACGTTGAGTGCTAGTGCAAGTACGAGTTTGTTCAGAAAATAGATCCAGAGCAAGTGCTCCCTTGAGAGCAAGCATCAGTGAGCAAATGAGGTGTGAGTGACAGATCTATTTTTCAAACAAAAATACTAACTAATAGTGGATCTGACTGTAGCGTAATTGAGGGTAAATTAGTAGAAAAATTGGGTTTAGTAATCTATGAGTTGGACAGACCAATGCAGTTAGAGGTCATCAACATAAGCTTAATATCATCTAGTAATCCATCACGGTATGCATTCCTAAAAATTACCATTTAGGACCAAGAATACAAAATGAAAGCATTACATTAAATAAATGTCACTGGTAAATCATATTAGGATTAGACTAGTTATGCCAAGCAAAACCAAAAATAAACTGAGATAGACTAGAGGCAAAACTTTCTAAGAACAAAAAAAGCAAGATACCAAACTATACCAATGCACTCAAACTAATTACTGAAGATACTGAAGAAGAACTCTCAAATAAAACAGTACTTTTACATTTACCAGTTACATCCACTCAAGCTACTGTTCAAGATATTGTTGAAGACAATTTAACTAAATTTATAACCAAGATATGGAAAATATTGAATTGAATCTAACTTTAGTGTCTTCCTCCTCCATAAAAGGATCTTGCAAGTTTAATCAAAGAACAAAAGTGAACTACTTCACAACACTGCAGATTTGACATTGCGATCAAAATAATGGAATATAAATTGTTTCTTAAGGCTCTATTTATCCACTTGCAATACTGGAATTAAAAGCATTACACGCTTACCTTGGCAAACAATTGAAAAAGGGATACATTTGACACTCAAACTCTCCAGCTGGTACACCAATCTTCTTCATTAAGAAAAAATTAGGCAAGCTTTGTCCAGTCATCAATTACCAAGGTTTGAATGTAGTTACAGTGAAAAACAAGTATCCTCTCTTTTTAATATGTAATTTTTTAATTTGATTCAACTATGCAAAGGTATTTCTAAAATTAACCTCTGCAGAGCATACAATTTAGTTTGAATATGTAAAGATGACAAGTGGAAAACTGCATTTTGTTGCAGATTTGGTCACTGTGAATATTTAGTCTTGCCATTTGGACTTACCAACACTCCTGCAGTATTTCAAGGGCTGATGCATGGATATTTCATGATGTCTTAGACATTTTCTACACTGTCTACCTGGATGACATTTTAATATATTTGGCTAATGATTTGGAGCACAACAAACATGTACAAACAGTTTTACAGCAACTCAGAGACAATGATCTTTTTGCAAAACTAGAAAAATGCCAATTTTCAGTTAGATGTATTAAGTTTCTTGGCTATGTAATCTTGGATCAAGGTATCAAGACGGATCCTGCACAAGTCAAGAGTATTTCAAAATAGAAGGTACCTATAAAAATCAGAGTTACAATCTTTCTTTGGATTTACCAATTTTTACCATATGCGTATTCCTAAATATTCTAAAATTGTAAAGCTGATGTTATAGTTATTAAAAAAGGATGTACCTTGGATTTGGTGACCCAACTGCAGTACATCTTTTGGAAAATTAAAAGATGCATTCATTGATGGAGGCACATTAATTCATGTGGATCCTACAAAACCATTTATCTTAGAAGCTGATGCATTGGGTGTTGCCCTGAGCAGTGTTTCCTCTCAAGATATTAATGATAATTGGCATTCCGTTGCATCAAATTCAAGGTGCCTGGCACCAGCAGAAATAAGTTATAAAATATACAACAAATAATTGTTGGCAATCATTGCTTGTTTTTACCAATGGTGTGCCGTTTTACTTAGCAGTACAATCCCTGTAAAGGTTTACTCCAATCATTGTAATTTACTGTATTATACCAGTTCATAATGATTAAATTGAAGACAAGCTTGGTGGTCAACATTTCTAAGGGATTTTAACTTTGAAATTATTTGTAGAGAAGGAAAAGATTTGTCAAAACCAGGTGCACTTAATCAAAAAAATGATTATAAATTACAACCTAATAATTTACAAGTGACATCTCAAACTAAAACATTATTGGGCCCAACTAAAATGGTTATGGAATTGTCCAAATTTGCACACGATGACTTGCTATCCACAACTGTACAAGAAATAAAGGATGACATAAGTGTCAAGGAATTAACAGAACAAGGTAAAATTATATTTAATTATTTATTATGGTTCTTTCAAAGTAAGATTGTAGTACTGTGCACACTAGTGACACAAACTATGGCAACCTTCCATGAATTGCTATTGACAGGACACCCGGGCAGTCATAAAACATTTATTATAATCAACGGAACTTATTGGTGGCCATTGATGCAAAAAGACAAACAATTTGTCCAAAGCTGCAGTTTGTTCCCACGCAAAGCCTAACCAAATGAAACCAACTGTTAGGAATTAACTCTCTTAGGAATTAATTCTACTTTTGTAGCTGCAGTCAGTTTTCATTCATGACATTCCAAGTAAATTGACTGCACAAATACCAGTAGGGTTATATATTTTGTTGCATTTATAGAGTTAGCTCACTTTTAGCAACACAATTAGCGCATGATAAATATACACATTTCTGTCACAGTTTCTTGTGCTTAGTTGTACTTCATATTTCTAACACCAACCAGACCTCTGGTGCCATTACCCTATTCAACACAACCTTGGTTTTCATTATCAATGGACTTCATTATAGACTTACCGGTAAGCTCAAATTACAATTTTATTATGGTGATTGTAGACCATTTTTCAAAGATAGCACATTTCATACTGTACACCAAATTGACAACTTCACTGAAACTGGTACATTATTTATTTGAGATATTGTTCATCTTCATGGTCTACCTAAGAATATTGTATCAGATTGAAGGCCTCAATTTGCATTGCAATTTTGGGGATCTGCTTTAAGTACATTGAATATAAACTGGTGTTTATCTTTTACTTACAATTTTCAATCTGACAGCCAAACTGAATGTGTAAACCAATCTTTAAAACAATATTTGCGTACATGCACGGATTACAATTGTTATGAACATGAAACACAACTAAGCACAAGAAACTGTGACAGAAATATGTGTATTTATCATGCGTTAATTGTGTTGATAGAAGTGAGCTAACTTCATCAGCACAACTGTAGAACGCTACTAGAATCTGTGTAGCCAATTTATTCGGAATGTCATAAATAAATACTGGCCGCAGCTATAAAAAAAGAATTAATCCCTAAGGGAATTAATTCCTAACAACAATCAACTTAATTAGGCAACTAACCTACCTTTGGCAGAATAGGCAAACAACTCTGATCCCCACAATTTGATTGGAATGTCCCCATTCATGGCAACATACTATTTTGAACCACCTGCAATACCAAATTTGGAATTAATTCCAGAAGCGGTTTGGGCAGTTGAAGACTAGATTAAAAGACTTACTAATAATTGTACTTTAGTTTGTTAACTAAAATTTCCTCAGACTAACATTGACTAACTTGCAAATTGAATATGATGAGACATTTCTATCAAGACTGGAGTTATGGTATTTTTTAATTGGCAAAATATTCCTACTCAATGCTCATGTCAAAAATTAGAATGGAAATAGTTTGGACCATTTAAGGAACTGGAATAATTAATCCTGTAGCATACTGTCCGAAACTAACAAATTCTCTTAACTGAACCCAAAATTTATTCCATGTCTCACTTATATCCTCAAATAAACAAAACCAGTTTACCAATCTAAACAACCATGAACCTCCGCCATAATTGATCAATGCTCAAGGCAAATTATACAAGGTTGCTGAAATTCTTGACTCCAAAATCATCAATAGAGTACAAAAATATTTAAATGCTTGGAAAGGATAAAGTGTGAAACATGATACCTGGGAGCCAGGGCAAAATTTTGCAGACTGTAAGGATTAAGTAAATGAACTCAAACAAAATTTCCCCCCAAAACTCAAGACTCAATCTAGGGAGGGGTATTGTAAGGAATAAAAAGATACATTTCATCTCATAATTTGTGGCAACTTAATAGGAACTGACTTGTTTACAACAAATTAGTTCTTAAGTGAAATAGTCTTTTAAGAGTTATTCCAATATTTAGTTGCATCATTTTGTGACTCTTCAAATGGATTGGTGTCAAGACTTTATTTGTTGTGTTGCTGAGTGTGTTTCTTATTTGCTCTTAGCAACACAGATTATGTTTGTATAATGTTACTATGCTTCTATAGCCTTTGTGCCCTTCTTGTTACCACCTTGTCTTCTACATTTATAGTACAACAGTAATTGTTTATAAACAATCATACATTTTAACCCATCAATGGCAAAGATTCACTTTTTGCCACACTTATCAATAAGTAAACTATCTTATATTATTGCGCTTCTTATGGTATTATTTGCAGTGAATTTTTTTAAATGTTCCTTAATAATTGATTCCTTATAATGCCTCTGATGCAGCAACATTTTTCTATTTTTTGCTGTCAGTGCCATTTGAGGTATTTTTCATCCACCACACAGTAACTCCCTTTTTTAGCCTTCTCTCTGTGCCTAATCCAAAGTTACTGAACAGTTTTTTTCATTTCATCATTACCAATTAGTATCTGTCCAGTTAATTAAAAGTATCATCAACTGTATTTGTATTAGGACTGCTGTCTATTGCTGACCAAAACTTTTCTATTGGGATATGATGAAAAATTGGTTATAGTAGGTTAATAATTTTGTTTGCTATATTTTTAGTGATCAAAAGTCTTACTTCCAATAATGTAGGTTAAGCCTCTCTAGTTTTTGTCTGATATTACTTAATATAGAGTAAATTATATATATCTTGTCTTGCTTCTCCTTGCTATATAGTTTTATATCTGTTAGGAATTAACTCTCTTAGGGACTAATTCTATTTTTATAGCTGTGATCAGTTTTCATTTATGATGTTCCAAGTTAATTGGCTGCACAGATGTCAGCAGAGCTGTATATTTTGTTGTATTGATGAAGTTAGCTCACTTCTATCAAAGCAATTAGTGCATGACATATACGTATTTCTGCCACAGTTTTCTGTGTTCTGTAGTGTTTCATGTTTCTAACAATGTCACACTATTCTATAAAGTTAACTTACGAAGTTCTAACTTGTAGATGTTAAAAGTTTTTCATCAGCCACATAACAAAAATCAACCTATCAACTCTAATTAATTAAAAATTGTAGCTATTTTCTTCTACATTGTTTTGGTGCATTTATTTTGCCATTTGGTATTTGTGTTTTACATGCCTTATAGTGAAAAAATTTTATATACAACTTTCATGGTAAAATACTCTATCTTGTTGCACACTTTCACTATTTTTGTTTTTATCCAGTCGGTTGTTAGTCCTTTACAGCACAAATAAAAATCTCATATCGTAAATAGTTCTTGGTTTGCATCTACTGCTCATGATATTCAATCGAACTTTTTAAGGGGAGTTTTCTTATTTTTTTAACAGTCAACTCTCAATTTCCAGAATGCAACAGATGTGCAAGTCCTATTCATACAGCTTCAAAAGTATATTCAATGGTTTTCTTTGTAACTTTTTTGTATTGATGTTATCTCAAATTGTTAACCTATTGTAAACCTAGCACAGCTACTGATAGTTATGATACAGTTCAATATATTTCAAACCAAAGCTGTCAGTTTTAGACTGCTCAAATTGTATTTTTTCAGTATCAGGTAGCATTTGGAAATGGAAAAGTGCAAATGTTCAGTGTTGCAGAAGTTTTTGAAAGAATTTAATAAATACCCATTTGTTAAAGTTCACAGAGCAATTAGATCACCATACGTTTATCTCCAGTTATCACTTTTGTACCACTTGTTTTTTAAACTATCAAACGTGTTAAGCCAAAATGCTTTGAACTATGATTGTAACCTTTATCTAAATAACTTCTGTTCAAGATAAGCAATAAAAAAATAGATCATGCAAGTGACATTTTTAAATAAGATATTTTTATTCTATACTACCTATAGAGTTTAGGCTTTTTAGATAAAATGAAGGAATAAAACGAAGGTTAGAAAAGATAAGGTTAATTGATTAGTATTCTTTAAAACATTTACCTTGAAAACCCAATGTACAATATCATTTTATGAATTCATTATTATTACATAAATTCATTATCATTTCATAAATTTATATTCAGTTTGCCACTAGCCTATAGTTAGTAATGTCAATCAATACAATGAGTTCTGATCTTCAAAAACTTCTTTACCTATAACTACACTGATCCCAGCTTTAACATAACAAAAACAAGCTATTGATATTATAATGATGTTTATAATTGACTGCAAAACTAGATACTGCTTTAGTAGAGCTTACTTCTGACTTTGTCCTACAGCTTATGCAAGATGCAAGGCAGATCCTGAGAACAATAACTTTTGAACTTTAACGTGTGCACTGCACATTTATTTACAGTAATCTGTCCATCTGATAAATGTTTTGATTTGTTAAAATCATTCAGGCTAAAATAATAATGGTTTAAGTCTTGTTTTGATTAATGTTAATACCAAAATAAAATGTTCATGCTTGCTCTACTGACCTGCAATAGTGGAGTCAAGTATCTCAATAAAAGTATAATTTGGAAGTTATTGGCAAAAGTCTTTTTCTAGTATTTGCAAGCACTTCTAACTCAAGTATTCCAAGCAAAAAAGCCCATGAGTAGTTTTAAATGAAAATGTGAATAACATGAGTTTTTTTTAATTGCTGATACTGTTCTGATCTAAACTGTGCTTGTAGAACAATGTCAGTTTAAACTTTTATTCAAAAATAGTGATTTGAATATTTACATTAAATACAGATTCTATTCAATTTGACTTCCTTCAAAAATATTGTTTTGAACAAATGTACTTGAAAAAGGTTTCATAAAAGACCACATAATTCGATTTATAATCTTGTAACCATCTAAAAATTTTAATATTCCTTGGTTTGAAACTACAATTTTATGCTTGGTGTAATATATTATATATGGAATGTAGCTTTTTTTCTGCTAGACTACAATATGCATATTGATTTGAAATAACTATCTAAATTAGTACAAAGTGAGTATGGCAATATGTGATAAGAATATGAATACCAAGGAGAGACGAAAACAAGAAACAGAGTTATAAAGTAACAAAAATTGAGCAAGAATGCAAATAAACAGTTGGCACAGATGCAGTTTAATTGGAATGTGTAACTCTAAACTATCAGGTCCTAATACAGACTTGCAAGCACTCAACATAATTGAAACTGTTACTATTACTGCATGTTAGTATTTTTAAAAATATTGTTTGTATTTTGATTTCAATATGGACACTTAATGGTTATGTTTTGCAAATGCAAAGTACTTAGTCCTGATAGCAGCAGTACTTTTTACCAAAAAAACACTACTGTAAGTCATTTATTGTCGTGCAGAAGACAAGGCAACTAAAATAAATTTTTAAGTAGAGCACATCGCAGTCAATTTTCGTAATCAGTATGATTATACCAGGAAGCAAATTTGATCTTTTTTGTATATAATAACAGTAGTTTGATTGGCCTCTGATTGACCTTGGCATATTGAGTTTGACTACATTCTTCTGCAGACTCTATGCTGTAGATTTTCTTCAGATCCTAATGTTCTTGGGAGATCATAATCAATAGCTTGCTTTATTTATCTGAATTCAGATAAAAAATCCTCCTTTGAACCCTGGGATTCAAGAAAGAGAATAAATGTAAGTTTACCTTTTCACTTTGCCCCTAGTTCATATAAACATCAATTAATTGTCATGAGATTCAGCATCTACAGAATTTACTTCGAAGAAAATATAATAATGCACTAAATATTAAAAGAATCAATTACAAATAAATGCCTGAAAGGTTAAAATATAATGTAGGAGGCTTGGCCTCCCACACGTACCGTTCAGCTCTAGTGCTTGATCGATTTTTCTTCCAATTTAATAAACTTTACATAATAAGTCCAACTAGCATTGAATATCTATTTTCATTTTGCTGTTGACTTTCCGCCGGTATAAACTTCTTAATACAAAAGCAACATTTTGCGCCCTATGACGTAAGATTCCGCCCGCCAACCTATAAATTTGTGGTGCAAAATTTTAGCCGTTAAGTACGTGTTTTATTTGGTTGCACGAGTAGTTGCATTATATCCATATAATTGTGCACTTGACACCGAAGGCTTTACATTCATACGCACAGAAGGCTCTATTTGTCCTCAGTACATAAGTCCTGACTCGTGTTACTATGTGGTAGCATATCTTCACTTTGTTCTTCCTTCATTGCCGCTTGTGAGTCATAACATACGCCTAGAACGTGCCATTCGGCACGGGCATGGCGCTGGAATCTCTTGACGTGGATATAACTCTTTTAAACAAATTGAATTTGGCTCTTAACACGCACAATCAACATGATTATGCATCTCTCCGCGCTGCTATAGCGGAAAAGACCTCACGCAGCGACGATAACACTTCGCAGCGCGATGAATATGCGGAGCTGACGGACGACAGTGGAAGTGACACCAATGCCAGCCTTGAAGTTGAATATAATAAATTCGGTACTCCCTTAAGTGTGCCCTTTAATGCAATGTAAATTTTAAGTTTTTTTCTTTATTCGCCATTAGATTATGACGAGAACTGCGCTTTTTTTGTTTGCGACCTGGGAGAGATTAAATCTCAGTTCTTTACGTGGCGTAAACTTCTTCCGCGAATCGAACCATGGTATGCCGTTAAGTGCAATTCTAGTCGTCCCATAGTCAGCACATTAGCAAATCTCTGCGGCGGGCTCGACTGCGCATCTAGAATAGAAATTGAACTTGCGATTTCGCACGGAATTCATCCGTCTAACATTATCTTTGCAAATCCATGTAAGCAGCCATCCCATTTACGCTACGCACGCGATGTCGGAGTAAAGTTGGTTACTTTTGACAACATGGATGAACTTACCAAAATCGCCCGTATACATCCTCAAGCCTATTTAGTGCTGAGGCTTCTTGTCGACGACTCCAGTTCAGTTTGTCGATTTGGAGAAAAGTTTGGTGCACCAATAGCTTCTGTCCCGTCCTTGTTTGCTCATGCAATGAAATTGGGACTAAATCTAACTGGGGTGAGTTTCCATGTTGGAAGCGGATGTCGCGATGCGCAGGCATTCCGTGATGCAGTTTCTCGAGCACGGCATGTGTTCGATCTTGCTGCCGAAGCAGGATTTGGCCCTTTAACGCTGCTTGATTGCGGTGGTGGATTTCCAGGGTCGGATAATGCCGAATATACTGGTGAAATATCCTTTGCCGAAATTGCCAAGGAACTTGGCACCGCTGTGAATGAGCATTTTCCTGACACTTCCATCCGCATTATTGCCGAACCTGGACGTTATTTTGCATGTTCTTCAACATCTCTAGTTACTCAGGTCCATTCAAAGCGTATCATGAACGCTGCAGATGATGATAATCCTCGTAAAGCGATGTACTACCTTAATGATGGGGTTTACGGTAGTTTCAACTGCATCATTTTTGACCACTACATTGTTTCCCCCCGATTGCTGACTCGTAAAGGTGCAGTGTACAATGAAGTATGTGGGAATTCTCTTCCTAAACTTTCTAGCTGTCTATGGGGCCCTACCTGTGATTCGATGGACTGTGTTATGAAAGATGTAATGTTGCCTGAGCTTTATGCAGGGGATTGGTTATTCTTTCCAAACATGGGTGCATATACTATAGCTGCTGCGTCAAACTTTAATGGCTTATATTCTACACGAACATTTTATGTGGACACCTACGGCAGATGACGAAATAATAACATATATTATCTAATATATACTCCATTTTTCAAGGCGAATCCAAGGTTGCATGAACTAAAAGAGAGATTTTGGTTGTATAATTAAGCTCGTTACAAGCTTATATAATGAAATCATATTCCTTCTCATTTTGAATTCCGGGTTACTTCTATTTTGCCTTGTTCATGTTTGCATAAGACCCCTATATAATATTCTAAAGAAATTGTATTAACATTGGGATATATTTAATGTTTACTTTTGATGAAAATGTGGTAATGTTTTCATATAAAGTTAAAAAAGTAAGCTGGCTGAAGGAAGAGCTAACAAGTTCAACAATACGCAAAATTTTTTTGTTGATTGGGACATAAACCATTTCTCTCTTGGGCTTGCACAAGAGTGAATTTTGTAATAATTTGATTAAATTTTGCATGTGTTTACAGTAGAATTTGGTCATTACTAACATATAGAAATTCTGCTCATAGTTTACATCATATTAAGAAAAACATGGATGTATATAACCCCGACAAACAAGAGATTGGTGGGAAGAAATTCTGCATGCTCGATGCTGAATTTGCATCTGTTCAATGAAATCCTGAATTGAAATGTCTAATCAAGAATCGGATAACGACATTGACCGAGCAGTTGAACTATTTTCTGCCAGATGGAAAATAATCCGGTATTTGCATGAATCCTGAAATTCTGAACAAATCCAAATCCAGGATTCACTGAAAAATATGAAAGGATCCAAAGCTGAATCCAGGATTCATTTCCACAAAACAAGTTTGATTCCAAATCCAGCCAAAAAGGATTCAAATTTGTAACTAATATTGTTCCTTTGCTCGATTCGTGCAATGCTCTAGGAAATATGGCAGCACAATAGCCGACATACGTGAAAATATGTATACATCCTTGAATACATTTACTTCCTGTAAATGCATTAAAAAAATGAATAAATATATGAAGAAAACAGCATCCCTTGAAAGTAGACGATCAAAACTGTGTACATGAAGAAAATTCTGAACTAAAATAAAAGACAACTAGCATTATAATTTTTGAACTAATGTCAGCATCCCTTTTGTTTTGACCTCTCTTCAACCTCTATCTTGCTGTGGTATGATTATTTATGCTTTAAAGTGATAACTGCCTTTGCTGTACAGTGGTAACTATTTCTTTAAGCGTCTTTCTGTCTAACTGTCAAAGGTAATCAATTTAATTGAGTTCTTTGCACCATTGTTAGAAACATGAAATTGTCAGGAATAAACTTCTAAGGGAATTAATTCTATTCTGTAGCTGCAGCACGTTTCTCCTAATGCTATATTGAAGTTTCGGTTCTAATTATGAAAACAAATTCCAGTTTAGATTGTAAGAACAAGTTTCAGTAGCTGATCTTTTGTTGTGTTGATGAAGTTATCTCACTTCTATCAACAGAATTTAGGATGTAATAACATATGTATTCTGTCACAGATTTCTTGTGTTTATGTTGCGAGTTACATTCTAAACAGAAATACAGCAAAGCACAAGAAACTGTGGCAGAAATGTGCATTTTTATCATGCGCTAATTATGTTGATAGAAGTGAACTGTCAGGAGCAGAAAAACCAAACGTGTTGACGGAGTAAGGCCAAAACTAATCAGGCAAAAATATGCACAAAACAAGGACAAAATTCTTAATCTTCCCAATGAATTTAAGCACAACACAAGAAGAGCTAACAAGAATAATGTAATATTATATGTTGTTGTTTCCGCCACTGAAGCGGAAACAACAATACAAAATAAACTGCACGCATTAAGTTGAATTATGCAACATCCGGACTACTAGCACTACTACTAACAATGTAGTAGTAATTATGAATATTTACTATGAAAATAAAATATACAACTATGAATTTGTCCCGGTACTGGGAGAATTGGGAACTGTCACTTGATTCCGACCCGTGCAACTACATTGGCTTAAGTCCTAACATGAACTAACTTTATCAACACAAAGTACATAACTCTACTGGCAACTGTGCAGCCAATTTACTTGGAATGTCATAAATGAAAACTGACTGCAGCTACAATAATAGAATTAATACCTAAGGGAGTTAATTCCTAACAGCCATACACTGATACTTCATATGCTGTGCTCTTCACAAATTCTTGAAGCTACTAACAGTATAACTATTAAAATAGATTCTAAAAAGCAACTTCATCCTGCCACATGATTTTTATTAGTTTTTCTAACTTTACTGTGTAAGTTTTTCTAGTATAGATGTACATGCTTATTATTTTGATTAGCATTTGATATCTTTGTGAATATTGGAAAGCTGATCAAAATATTTGCAATAGCAGAAATCATTCTAGAACAATAATATATTGAGCTCAATAAACTATTCCCCATACAGTGCAGCAATATGTATGGTTAGTAATGAAGGAACCAGCAATATCTTAAAAAAATTTTTTGTACTCTTTTCATAACCTTTCATACAGTCTTGACTCAATGCATGTTACATTTACGCCTAATTCATTAACATCCATAGTGAAAGTTTGGTCCTGATGAAATTAATATTGGGTTGTACAATACATCTTCGTAAATCCATAATCCAAACTGGGCCGGAGTAGTGCTAAATAAACTGTCCCCTTAACAAAATGTTTTTCTGGGATGGCATCAAATGAACATTTTAGATATGAAAATGAATCATGTCATTTTAATCATGAGATTTCTTAATTATTCTACCAGTAGCCCTGCTGATGATTGGTGCCACCAATTTTAAATGGTCCACAGCTCAATAAAAATATTATTTGCGTCATAAACTTATATTTTGCTCAGTTACCGTCATTGCTATTGGCTGGTACTAGCACTCACTGCCAATAGCAGAGCCACTAGTGATTCCTGTTGGAAAGCTCTATTAATAATGACAAGCTAGTTTAATTAAGATAAATTAAAAAGGGATTGCCTAGGACTTTTGTGTTGCGCATATATGTTGAAAACATTCGAGAATAAAAGCTCAAAATGTGGGTTTGTAAGTTATAGTGACGATAAATTCTGATTCAATAAATTGTCCCCATGAGTTACCCAAGCTTGCATTAAGTGATGTGCAATGGCATGTGGACCTGGAACTTGTAATGTATATACCCTAAGATTTTCATCAAAATTTTTATTTGAGCTCCGAATCAAAGCTTCTTTCACAGCTCCCTTTTCAAACCAGCAACTTTCTTCCAATTCGCTATTGTCGATTTGCATATATTCACTCAGAGCTTGAGCTACTACCCCTATCATGAGTTCACATGATCCACTGCGCCCAGGAGGCCAGGCTTGAGTACATAATATAGATCGAATTTTGCCTAGGCGTACCCTCGATTCCTCATAGACTTCTCGGGCTGCACACTCTTCAGCACTCTCACCTGAATAATTAAGTGAATATATAGAATAAGTAAAAAAGATCTTTACAAAACTGTGTTACAAGTCATAGTGTAATTTGAAATGGAACAATAAAACAACTTTTAAAGTGTTAGGAGTCATTAATACAAAGCAGCTAACACATCTGAAACATGCTGACAGGTATATAAAATATCGATATTAGATATGCCAACTTTGTCAAAGTCTTACAGTAAGACTTCCAGGAAAAATATTTTATATGGTTTGAAAAAATCCTTTTAGTAGTGGTTCTACCTTGTTCAATGAAGCCAGCTAAATTAGAATGAGTGATATTTCCACTGTAACCACCAGCTCGACGCCCTAGTAAGATTTTCTCACCGTCTGGGGATATCACAAGCACATTTACACAAGGATCTGTTCTGGGGTATATACGCACACTGCATTCTTTGTTGGTGCATTTTCGCTTCGTCCCAGCATCAACAGGAACTGATGGTGAACCACATCTACCGCAATACATTGCGTTCAAATGCCACCCAACAAGTGCAGTTGCCTGTCCTGCAATCGACACTGTCGCAGGATCGTCACAAGAGGACAAAATCTCACGCATCGAGATAAAAGAGTAGCGACTGATTACATCCGGTTGGGATCCAACATCAAGTGAAAATGCGTACCAATTCTCGGATTCATTTAGCCCTAACAGATATGCACTTGCAATGGTGAGAGCTCTTCTCGAATCTGTTTCAATAGCAAATTCGCAACCGAATGAAGCTTGATTTACATCACAGAGAGGGATCCAAACTAATTTATTATTGTGAAAAGCAACAGACTTATTGCTAACTAGTACCGCTTTCCCATGCTGACAAGCGTTCAGCAGAAATGTTGAATCGTTAATGTTGTACCCTCTTGTGAGAGGATTAGAAGAGAACGACTGCTTTGCCCACATCAATAATGATGCGCCAATCAGAAAAACATTTCTTTTAATGAGATAAAACTTTGATACCATAAGCTGTTAAATATAAAAATAGTAGTTACCGACTCAGCATTGAGGAAGATAAAGCTACATGCTAAAAAAGAGGAATTTGTGGCACGAAATCTTGATCCTGATAAAAGTGGAATAAGGTAATTGAAAATATTAGCAGGGGTGACACCTGCTAAGTCAAACACTTCTTTAGCTTGAACACCTGTCTGTTGAAAGAGTTATAAATACTCACTCCTTTTTTAGTTTTGATTAAACTCTTTCACGTAAACTCTTTCTATTATACGTTAAATAACAATCAGCTCAATTTCTTCATATCTTAAAATACTAATTAAGTGAATAATTTTATACCTATAGTGTAGTGAAATAGAATACGTTCTTTTGAGACTCTACGCAGAAGTAACTTGAACAAAAGACCTGTAGAGATACAATTCAGTCTTTGATGCACTTACTTACATAAAGTAAGTATATACACCTTGAGATTTAACTTCAATAGAAATCCAGGAAATTAGTCTTAATGGAACATTTGACTTGCAAGAAGCTTAAGTAGAGGAACCAGTTAAATGGCCAATTGAAATGTACGTATCGAATGAAGTTGAAGATATAAAACACATAGGAAAACAAACAAGAAGCAAATTAAAACAAGAATAACAAAGAAAAGAGCTAGAAGTACAATATGAAGCAAATCAAAGACCAGTTGGAAAAAATCAAGCATACATAATTGCATTACTGCCACCAAATGGAAATGCAAATTATAAATAATTTATAGTAACAAACTCAATTTTATCTAATTGTTAGGAATTAACTCATGAGCAATTAAATTTTTGTTATAGCTGTAAAATTCTGCTTTATGGCAAGTCATTGTTCTGCATTCTAAGTTTATGGCAAGTCATTGCTGGATTTTGGTGACAAACTAAGTTTAGGGTTTGTGTGTTGCTGCGAAGTATGTTCACTTCCAGAAACACAATTTATGTCTGTGTAAATATACTCTTTCTTTTAGTTTTAAGTCTAACTTGTAAACACATTCATAACACTAATCAATTATAAATAATATCATATATACATGAGACAAATGCAAGATTGCATACTTGACACAATTGCCAATAAAGCTACATGTACATATTTAAGTAAAATGTGCGACTTAAGTTCTAGATCTTAACATCAATGCTGAAAGCACACCTCAACATGGTGGAGAAGTATTACTACTATGATGCTAAACTAATTGGCATCTAGGATACTTTTAGAAGCAAGATGGAGATTATGCCAGAAAAATCCAAACTGGTTTTTATTTTTACTACATTTAAAATAGTTAAGATCAATTGAATGTATGTAACTTTTAAAGATACATGCATAAGGATAGACAGATGAAAGAAAGACTAAGAATATTTAATTTGTTGAAATATTGTGATCCTATTAAGAGGTTGTAAGGAACCCACTAAAACTACAATACATAGTTTTCAGAGAAGAGTAGAGAAACAGAAAGCAAGGATAGAAAAATGTACAATAGTTGTCAGTAAATTACTTCATGTGTTGCCAAGAATAAATCTCATCAAAACAGTATATCAATAGCATTTCCAGTACATCGACTAAACTCAAATACAACAATATTAACAAATACTTAAGATATTTTCAAATAGAAGACATGGCGCAATATTAGTTCCTAACAGAGGTGATAGATCAAACAAGATGAAAAGAATAATAAGAAGGAGATAAGATGTGCACAAGAAGTACATTACTATGAAGAGAAATGTAAGAAAACATTGAAATGACTTAGCTAACACACAAACTATAGAACATGCTGCTACATGGACAGTAATCTGTTGGTACAAAGAGAATGTAAAGAAGTGAAAAGAAATCACAAAGTAGAGTTAAGTTATACAGTTGCACAGGTGCAAATGTATAACCTCTTCAAGTTTTCAAATATAGCATATAAACATTTATTGGAAAACATGATGAAATCTATGTAGAGCAACTGAGGTATTGAATCTTGTAATTACTACTGGTCATTAAATCATGAAGATTGAGCTACTGATTAAGAACTGTAGAGTTATAAATGTGAGATAGAAGTAAAAGTCAAATGTAGATAGATAATGGATAGTAGATTACAATTTGGAAATGGAGTTGTAGCAGTAACTGCAAGTAGATATCCTGAAAACATATGTGCATTTGAAACTGAGTGACACCTTTTTAGCTCATTGCACAAAAGATTTATTGATCTGAATTTATTCAACCCAGACATCTGCTTAAAACAGACAAATTACTATCCACCATGAGATGTTCAACTTTGTAACTTTTACTCCAAACCGAATAAACCAGTACTTCTGTTGGGATGGAAGAATAAAGTTATAATGATATGATATACTAGTTATACCTTTTATGAATCACGTATCTCAGTTGTGGGGTGAAGTCCAATGTATGGCAGAGGGGAATGAACAGCAAAGCAAAAATTAGATTTAATAAAAATATGAAAGTTTTAATAAACTTTACAAAAGTGAACAAAAACACAAGGCTGAACAAATAAACATGTCCCTGCTAGCTTCTGCAGTATATCCTCTTAAAATGCCCTTGAAACTAGCTCTCTAGTGAATCTCGCTAGATCTTTTACTTCATGGGTAAATCCAATAATTTTCATTGGTATGCTTATGACTATTTTAGAATTATTTGAGTAATCCTTAGAAGTAATCATTGGTGGAAATAAAGTGGAAATATGATCTTGATGGTGATTCTGGAATAATATCCAACCAATTGAAATGGAGTTTGAAGTAGGATAGAAGATGGTAAAGAAGTGTTTCAAGAGAACAGGATGAAAATAGAGTCAGTCTTTTGTTAGTTGAACTGATTACATGATTATTTGAAAAATGATCAAAGATATTTCCAATAAACCATAAGAAAGATGACATGTGGCAAATTGTGGTGTAGAACAAACGAACCCATGAAGGATTATAGCAAAGGTATTGACATAGAGGATTTGGTATTTAGGTGCAATTGGGATAATTGGTGCAATGCACTAAAAAAGGCAAAAGGTGATAAATAGCATTGGCAAAATATAACTGAAAAATAGATGAAAATAGGTAAACATGGGTGAACATTGATGAACATAGGCAAACATAGTTGAGCAGTTATGCCAAAATAATTTATAGAGATAGCAGGACTGGCAAATATCCTGACAGTGGATTGGATCAAGGGACGCAATTTTAGTAGGTCCCATCCATTTTTGTGCAAGCAACACCTCCTATTCCTACACAGAAGGAATATTGAATCCACTTAGAAATTATATGTGTGCAACTCGAAGAATGCTCACAATGTTTTGGAGCACATCAAGCCTTTAGGCTGCTGCTTGAATTTTGACAGATGAACGGCTACAGAGAATATGTGATATCTTACAGATACCTATACAGCTATGCAAGAAAGCTAGTTCAATTTGAGCATCATAGTTGCCTAATAATATTACCTATCAGCCTACTTTTTCTTAAAATCATGGAAAGTTTGCGTTACGTCAGGTAAACCAATTTGATCCCCGAAGAGCATTACACCTGAGGTTGAGCAACACTTAATGCTTGAAGGATGCATATCTAGATACAGAGATGCTGAAAGGTACCAAAGTTTGCAGTTTTCAAGCTTAAATGGATTAATTCTAAGCCCGATTCAATTATCTTCTCCAATACTGAACAGACATCCAGAAGGCCAATAAGTGCAGCATCATTAAGGCACCAGAGACTTAACATTAGCAACAGAGTTTCTAATCTTATCGGGTTCGCTAGTATGTCCAGCACCAGAGAAAAGGGTAATTGGCTCTGTGGGTTGGAAGCAAATTCCTTTTTATTAAAAACGTAATGCCTCATGTGTCATAACATACATTTACCACCTCTGCAGAAACTCATTCTTGATTATTGTTTGCTGTATAATTTGCTTCTAAATATATATGCACTTAGAAAATTTTTATGTTTGTAACTAATTTTAGTGCTGTAGTATTAGCAATACATGTGAATAGTACAAACCTTTCTTGTCTAAATCCGCCAAAAATAATAAATGTATTAAAATTTTATTTGCATCAATTCTTTTTTCTCAATCCGCAACTTATTTTCTGAAAAAATTCATTTTTGTTTTGTAAGTGTGTGTACCAAGAATGACTTCTCAAACTATTGCTAATTTTGTACATAACATCCAATCAATATAGCTTCAACAAAAATAGTCGAAACATCAACTAATGAAAAACAGAAATAAACACTTTCCGTTCTTAAAAAGAAATTGTCCTATATTACTGGCAGGTAGCTCATTTAAAATTATTTACATTCAAAATTCGAGAACCTAATATAATATCACTTTTACAACTTAGATAAAATATCAAGTTCAATGGTTTTATTTTGTTCAGGTCTACATGATTCAATAAAGTAACTATATTAGACTGTTCATGAAGTTTAGAATACGAATTTTAGTATGCAGTGTAATATCAAATTAATAACTTAAGCCATGAATGATATAACTTTTAAACGCTTTTATACTATAGGATTCGATAATCAAAGTTTAGCCTGGAAAAAACTCCAGAGGAGTTAAATTACTCCTGCCTGCTTAATTTAAAAATTATGCGTGGCTGCGAAACATCTTTCATACCTATTTGTTAAAGAAATCAAATCCGAACAAAACTTGATGAAATGGAATCAGTTTCTTTACCAGTTTGTATGTCAAACTGACTGAAAAAATAACGTAAGAGCTTTCTTACGCTATAAATAAAATATATCATTTGCAGGCCTCATCGATAAAATTATGATAACAATTTTGTACTCCATTGTATTATATACTGAAACATTTATCTATTTCATTGCTCTTCAATGAATACAATTTTACCTGTATTTTATTACTTGCTTATCATATAAAGCTCTTTCAACACAGACATTTATAGTTCCACGACCTGCAGTGTAAACTACACGGTATTTTGCCTCCCAAACTTAGCCTTAATATTGAATGCAATGAACTTGAAACATATTTCACGATGTTGCTATTACGTTGTAGAAGTGGTAAATCTCTTCTTGGTCGTAAACCCCAATTTCAATACCACATGCACTGCAAAATACTGGGTGTAGAATTTCATGAATGATATTTTCGTTCTTGGAATCAATATCTTTCGGATTCAGTACTTCATCCATTTTTACAATGACATTCATGACCAACACCGCACGGTACTGATTTAAAAAAGACTCATGTCGCTGGCATTCGATGCAAACAGTATCAAAGCAAGAAGGACAACTTAAGTGCGCGTCAGATTGAAATCGAGGTTTCGAAGTTTTCAAAGCTCTTTCGGCATTTCCTCGATAGTTGATATTTACAAATATCTCATCCTCCTTATCGGCATCGTCATCATATAAATCTATTGAATTTTGAGGCAATTTGACTTCAGAATTTCATTTATTTCCTTAGTACCGATTAAAATTAAAATACTAACCATCCTCAATGCCTTCATACTTGAGCGGTGCTTCATCATCACTGCTGAGTAAAATGGTATCATCATCTTGATTGTTCATTTAAGACATCAAATATTTAACTATATTATTTTGAACAATTTATCAAGAGAATTTTCACTACAATTTTAAAAAAAGTTTTCTTGGAGTTAATTCCCTCTTGAGTTAACCGATTTTGCTCGATTCCTTTTTAAAATAATTTACCAAAATTTATCAAAAAACTACAAAAAAACTTTACACGGTGGAATTTTCTTTTAGTACAGCACTAGTATCAAATTCAAATTAAATATTCCAATATTGTGAATGAACTAGTTATAGGTGTAATTTACTCTGATTAATCTGGATTTGATAATGTTGATTCTAATGATATAATAGTTAAGTAAATTGCCAATGTTGATAAATTGAACATGGTCACGATTTCTATTTTGGATCATAATGGTTAAAAAAATAATGTAATAATTAAAATTGATTAATCCAATGCCAACAGACTGTTTTTTTCTAATATCAATGTAAAGAACTTTTCTCATTTTTCATACTGTCGAAGTCTACTATCTACCAGATTTTTGTATGATCAGGTTTCAAGAAGCCTGCTTTGTGATACAAATTCTCTGATGCAGAAGATCATGCTAGAAGTAAAAAAAATAGGTCAACCGCTTGATTCTTTTCTTTATGTATTTTTTTCGAGAAAGGCTTACGAGTCGGTTGTTTGGCTGCTTTAATGTTTAAACTAATTTAATATTGTAGAGTACTGAGCTATGCATTTTGGAACTATAAGTTTAAACTAATTGAAATATGTTTACTTGGTTTTTTCTTGGAACCATTTTAATTTGTCACAGCATCTTCCACATTTGCATTGCGGATATTTATTCAAATGCAATCAAAATAGACATTTTGAAGTGATCATATCTTAACCTTGATATACCATCGTTGCTTTAGTCATATTTGATGGTGTACCATACTTGACAGTTTTCATATTTTCTCAAATTTGGTGTGCACCGATCAAAATCTCGGTAACGTTGATTTTTAACCATTTCTTGAGATTTAATTAAGAAATATCTTTGGGAGATGCAAAAAAATAATTTTTTGGAACGACTGAGCAAAATTTGGACTTCAATGATGCCACGTGGAGAACTTCTGCCACTTCTAATTTTTCTACGTTTTGCCTTTTATTTAACTTTCAAATTAACAATTAAAATTTACTTCATTGAGGTTTATAATTTACGCACTAGGAGCAATGATCTCATATCAAGATGGTACTTTTTAACCTCTCCAAAAATGTCCGAAACGATAAATGTTGACAGAGAAAAAGAGCAAGGCAGGAGGAAAAAAGAAAAGAAAGATCGTGCATGTCCCAGAAAAAATAATCGAAGGCGCCGAAAAGGAAAAAGTTCCGAGAAAAGCTGTTATTTAGAAGACGCATTAGATGATGTTTCGATCATGGATTCGTATGGCAAGGCAATGTCTCTGGAGCGCAATGCAGTGTCAACATTGAAAGAATTGGTCGACCTTCTGATACCTGATAGATTACTGAGTCCTTTTTTCAGTGCATCATTTGATAATCTTGATATTGACTGGAGGAAAAACCCAACCACATGCCAGATTCCATCCCCGTCGAGTCCTTATGTAAATTATCTGCAAAATTTTGATCCGATAATAGCATTAGATACCATACCAGGCTCTGATCGGGATCTGCACCTTACGCCTAGTCCAAGCCCTGTACACCCTCACCCAGACATGAGTTTAATGGATCTATGGGGTAGAGGGTGGGACCATTTGCTACCGCTTGAACACAGCCTTTCGGAGGATGAATCATGCGAAGCCCTAGAGCGGCAACGTTGGCGTGAATGGGTACGGTTAATAGTTTTACAGTTTGCAGTTTTTTAAAGGAGCCTAGAAAAATATTAATTGAAACTGATTTTGATATAATGCCAATACTTATTTTTATGTTGTTTAGGATAAAATTTATTTTTGAAATTTAAACTAACTTAATGTTAATTAAAAGAATTTAATTATTTACGACTAATGTATAAAAATATTCCGAATGACTTGTATTTTATTTACAGTGTAGAATATGATAAGTAAATTGGACTAAACTGAAATAAATGAAACAACAAACACGAATGGCCATAATATTATATGATGTTGAATGCTTTGTTAAATAAATTTTTATAGCAAGAAGTTGTTTTTGCTTTTAACTACGCATAAAATCCTAAATTTGAGGCAAAATCGAAGTAACTGGTTTGTGAAAATTCACAGAATACATGTTAGTCGGTGGTATATGATGGCGAATAATTTGAGTATACTACTACTATTTGCAGCAAGCATCTCATTTATGATAAAGGATTTTTTATAATGCTAGCTGCTTTTATCTACATGAAAAAAACCATATGTTTTATTAATAAATGTGCAATACTGTCCCATATAGTGTTTTTCCATTAGGGATATACTCATAATGAGTTATATAGCAGTAATTTATGAAAATTAACAAATTTACATAAAACGGCAATTATCGTTTTTCAAAATTCCCAAAAACTAATAATTATTAAAAGTAATTTTGAATATTATATTTATAATGTTTTTATCCTTGGTTCAAACTTTCTGCAGTAAACTATATTGAAGGAGATAATAGTTATTTCGAATTTAATTCTAGGCTATTGCTGCAGCAGAAGAAGAACGACAGCGGCGTATCCGAGAAAGGGAAGATGAAGAACATGGTGAGCGAAAAGCAAGACAGGCTTGGGCACTACATGCTGTAGAAAAGGAGAGACAAAGACGAACAAGTCAATACTTTCTAGATGCTATAGCAACTACCGCTTGGTTCACTGAAACTATATCCAGCTTTTGTGCCGAATATGAGATTGTTTGTCCGTACAGGTGCCTAATCTATGTCTTTCAACAATGTTGGTATAAAATATTTATGCGTTATTATTTCAGCAATTTATTGTTGTTAGTTTCTGCTTTTCTTGTGCTCTCTCTTTCTTTATCAGTGAATTTATCTGTTTCACATTGATTACATTTTAATTTCTTTTTTGAAGCTATTTAGGATGTAGGCATATATGCCTTAGGAAAGAGCTGGAATTACATTTACGTGGATGCTCTTATAATCGAGAATTAAAAGTGGAGGAGATAGATCATGTTGATACCTATGCCTATGAAGTAATGTGTCCAAATGCTGTGTTAGGCTGCACTCACAGCTGTCCTCGACTACAGCTGCAGCACCATTTGGAAGATGGTTGCAATTACAGAGCAGACGGGCTTGTTGAAGAGTCAGAAGAGCGAGCCCATAGCTTGGAGGTATTTATTTTTGTAGTTTGATTTCAAAATTTTCACTAAAATAGCAAAATATAGCAGTTGTATTGCTATTTTAAGTGGGGCAAATTTTCATGAGTTTATTTAGTTGACATTGTTCAATATTAATGAATATAACTTTTGGTCAAATGAAGTTTATAATTTTTCTCTTTTGGGCTGTAGTTTGTTAGATTAGCTTAACAGACATAAAATTTTTCTTTGTATTTGTTACTTTAGATGGTTATGCAACAAGCAGAGGAGGAGCGGGCCCGAAGAGTTGACATGGAACTTCGTGGGGAATGGCAACGAGATGAGCAGGTGACTAAGTCATACATTATTTTACTATTCTTCTCATTCATTTTAGAACAAATTCTGCAAAGAGATGCTGATTCATGTTTGACATTATGTTTTTCCCTAAAAATTCAAGCCTGAAGAATGCTGAATTTCCAAAGCATTAATGCAGGCTTTACGAGCAAGGCAGTTTCTTCATACCCTCTTATGCGCACAAGTCCAGCGTTCTGTTGAACTTCTTCATGGTGAAGTTTTGAAATTTTCAGCCAATTCGTCATCAATTGGGGATTCCCGAGAGAAAGCTTTGAAAGAGTTGGTTGAATCTGTTCAGAGGGCAGTACAAACTCTCTGGCCAGCTGCTCAAGTGCGTCTTTTTGGAAGGTTCGTTATGATGTTTGTTTGGTCTCTAGTTCATGAAATGTCCTTCAAGTTTCATCTTGATAAACTTTCCAGTTTGGAAGCTTAATTGTCAATCTTTGGTGCCCTATGTTATTTAATAAAATATTAATGAAATTTATATTCTTGAATTGTTTGTTTATCCCTATTGTAAAAGTGATTACATAATGGGGTATTAATGTTTTATCTGTTTCTCAGTGCTGCATCAGGCTTATTGGCACAGGGTTCAGATATTGACCTTGTGGTATGCCTTAGAAATCCCCAGGCTCCGCTGATACATCCCCATCCATATTCTTCTACTATTCCTTCATTGCAGAAACCGAAAGCAAGCTCAGCTCGACATCTTCGGACGGATTTTATCGATAAAGTGACAGTGTTGCCCGATGATAGATATCAAAATGCAAGCAGTAAGGATTGTGGAAGAGCTGGTGCAGCTACGTTTAGCATGCGAAATAGCATTCAAACTTTGGCCGAGGTTGGAAATAAGAAAAAAATTTCTTGCAATGTAAAAACATCATGCATGTCACCTTGAAATTTAGAATCATTTTGATGACCTTTATCAAATATCGTTGAGTTGATTTTAAAGCTACCCAAACTTTTATTTTCTTTTCATCCAAAACTTGGCAATCATTATCTTTCATTTGTATGATATTTTGGCTTTTCAATTTTTGCTCTCAGCATTTATCCATGTCACTACCTGATTTAGAGGTTATTGCTGTAGTCGAGCATGGTCGTATTCCCATTATTCGGGCAAAGGTTACTTTATCTGACGTCCCGTTTAGTGTTGATATCAGCGTTGATGGCCCTTCGCATACTGGATTGACAACGACGTCATTGGTTGCGTGTCTATGTGCTATTCTACCGCCACTCGCTCCCCTCGTTCGTGTTCTAAAATGTGTATTGCGACGACGTAAGTTAAATTGTCCCTATACAGGAGGCCTATCCAGCTATGCTCTGACAATTATGGCCACCTTTGTTGTGCTTCAGGGCCGACACGTAGGAGAAGTTTTACCGCCAATAGCAAAAGTTGAGTTGGATAAGGAAGATTGCACTTCTGAAGAGGCGCACGGGCTAGGCCCAGAATGTCCGACTGTAACTGAGAGTTGCCAAAAACTGGCCATTCCTCCCACTTTATCACCGTATTTTCCCGCCTCACCTCAGACCTACCAGCAGTGGAAGGTGCAGTGGGAAAGGCCATTGTACCAGACATGGTTGGGGTGGCGTATGGGGCAAGAGATAGCTGCTCAAGGGCACTTCTCTGGTGTATCGCGGGGATCGATTATGCCTGATATATTTTCTGCCGGATTACTTAATCGTCGAGAGCTTAATCAGTCACTTCCTCAAACTCTTTCCATGCTTCATAGTATGCGCAACGTATCTCTATCGAGTTCGTATTCTTCTGAATATTCTCAGGAACATCGCGAAAACTTAACTGACCATGTAGGAATTGACGTGATGAACGAATGTGATCAAAACAAAAGGGATCCGACAAAAGAAGAGTTACCTTCACCTGAAAGAAAAGATGAGCCTATTCTGGGAAAGCTACTGCTTGATTTTTTGCAGCTTTTTGGTCAGGTAAACATTGAATTTCCACCCTTCACTTCTTGATTCTCAACTCCATAAATTTTTTAGCAGTAGTACATTATTTTCAAACATTGATTCAAGTCTAACTCTAAATATTAACTGGTAGTATTTTCATTATCAGGAATTTCTCGATTGGTTGTTTATTTAATTCAGTACATTTATTTTGTGCTCAGAAGCAAGCTTGTACAATGCTTCTCATTTGATTTATGTATATTTTAAGTTAACCTGTTATTATTCTTACATTTAATTATATTATTTAGTAATATCATTTAGGTCATTGAAGCATTTCCAATTCGAAAGAATTTTTGAAAAATCAAATTTGATTTAAAAGTATGCCAGCAATTTTCTCATTCGAAATGTTATTCATCAGGACTTTGAGCTTGGAAAAGAAGGTCTCTCAATAAGAGGTGGAGGTTTTAGATTTCAGCTTCAAGGAAATCCGACGCATCCTCAAGCTTCTGATCCAATAGTTATAGAGGTAGGTTTTGTATCACTTCATTTGCGTCTTACCAGCACCATGAAGTGCTTGTTTATTTTTTCTCTTGTGAAATTAAATGTATGCATGAATTCACGAGTAGTCATCAATTATGACTGCAGCAATTCATTTGATATTCTATAAGCAAATGGTCAACTAAATGCTACATTCTATTATTTGATAGCTTTGCCACTCCCCCGACTCTGTTTGCTGGTGTGCAGTGATATCTCTAATTCAATATATTCGATTAGCTGGTAATTTTTGGTGTAACTGACAGTATCAGTTTATGGAATATTAACTGTTTTTCGAAAACAATTTTTCCTATGTAGGATCCTCTAGATGTAATGAATAATGTTGGACGTAGCAGCTATGCAATTCATGATGTGCAGCGATGCTTTTCAGATGCGCTTACTACCCTGAAGAGTGCAATGGCAAGAGTAGATGATTGTAAAACTGGTGGATCTGATACCTCAATTGTATCTAAAGGGAGTACTGTACGAATTGCATCTGTACTTAGTACTGGCCTGCTAAGCCTTATCTGTGCCCCTCCTTGTAAATATGAATAAGTATGTCAACAATTGAACAACTGGTGAATAATGATTTTTTCTGTACCGTTATTTTGGTCATCGAAATTTGAAAATGCGCGCATTCAATTTAATTTGCAAGATTTAAAAATGTATAAATACATAAGTTTGTACGATTTGTACTTTTGCAGTTATTGATGCCAAGAAGTGGACTGGATCGATACTGATTTGAGCCGTGCTTCGATAATTCACGTAATTTATAAAGTAAAAATCGCTACTTTATCAATCCTTTTTCATTTTGCATTGTGGCTTTCTTTACAATAAATTTTTAATTCTTCTATCCCGCAGCTTGTCTCTCATGCTAATTTCTTTAATCAGTATAATATTTATGTTCAAAACATATTTTGTTATCTTGTAATATTTTGATAGTATTTTTGTACTTGCTTACAAAAAACTTTTCACAAATGCTTTAGAAATTCTGTTCTGTATTTTTATTGAAAGAAAATGAAATGAACTATAAAATTTTAACAATTTGTTTTAATATAATAAAATTAGTGTTTCAAGTTTGCGCTAGAAAATTTAAATTTTGATGCTCAAAATAAACATGATATAATACTATAAAATACAAAGCAGGATGTACATTTCTTTCGTTGAAAAAAAATGTTATAGTTAGTATCACACGTCATCCATGGCAGGATGATACTCTGGTTAACACTGAAGACGGGACAATATGATACTTTTTCATTGGCAATCACCAACATGTTAGGTAAAATAAAATGATCAAAGCACATTTGATGGGTGCATTTTACTTGAAATCATTAACTTGTTTAAAGTTGTGTGGCGAAGCCTTGCACAAGTCTAAGATAAAACTTTCGGACTACACACAATTTTGAAGTACAAATTTGAACCAAGCTTTGTTTGCCAAAACAGTAAATCTTAGAATATGTGTGGCAGCAACAGCATCTATGCAAGATTAATGGGCAAAAATATGTTACAATATCGCAATTTACAATTCAATTCCATATACTTTATACTCAATACGCAGCACTTACTCCTACCTTTTCTCCCTCGAGAAAGATCACAATATATAGTTATTTCTCTCCGCTATAGTTTCCGTAACAGGCAACCATACTATAAATTGAAAAAAATCTGTTCTAGACTAGTACATTACCACTTGTAAAAATTCATTAGGCAATTCCCTGGAAATGATCAAAGGTATAGAGATAGACCAATAAAAATAATTGCTGAATCCGCAGACAAAACACTTTTCTTAACGTTGCTTCTTAATAAAACTCGATAGCAAAATGATTTTGATTAACAAAGACAGAGAAGATTTCTATTGAATGACACTTCGTTTCTAACTACATGCAAGTTGTATTTGATACTTTAAAAAGGCTGCAAAATAATTAAAAACGATGGCCCAAGGACATTTAGAGAACAAAACAAAAACAAAAGCACATAAATTCAAACATAACAGTATAGTCTTGATGAAACAAGTAAATGAAGTGTTTTCTGCCAAGATTCTAACTAGACAAAAAGTCAAAAATATAATTTCCATACGCTCCACACAAAATGGCATATGCTTAAATAACATACATATTTTATCAATATCTACAGGAGTAGATGGAAACATATTTTTAAATATATTTCAAAAATATTTTTTTAGATAGTTTTGAACTAGAAATAGCCACTAAATAAAATATAAATAAAAGAAATAAAACATATTGATATCTATACAATCAAGAACAAAATTGTTTAAAATATATATAAAATGAATCAAATTTTAAATTCAACGTATAAGAAACATTTTTTGGCAGATGTTTATATTTAAGCACTTTTTATTTGAGTTGTGTGTAGAGAAATTATGTAAACTTGTTATACTATTTATCAGTAAATTGAGGCAAAAAGTAAATGATACATTACATCTAAAATGCAACATCATTTGAAAGCAAATAATGACAATGAAAATAGTAATTATCTGCCAGATTTATTTAGTAGTAATTTGAAAAGTTGATTAAAGCTTTTATGTAAGAGTATGATTACTAAACTAACGTATAAACCGGAACAGGTAACAAGGAACTAAAACACAAAATGATTATACATTAAAGTGCAGTCTATTATACTCTATCCATGTGCTGCTGAGAATATTCTTGCCAACACATTGTTTCAACATTATTTTCATATCAGTCGGATTAAGTCTAGTTGATTTGAACAGCAACCTACAAATCATCAATAGTCATAGAAACAATTCATGGATAGTAGAACAGATCACACAGCAAAAAGTCAATTCCCAACATTTTATTGGTTATGCATAAACATATTAGTTACAATGGAAGAAGAAAGATATAAAAATATGATATACTAGTTATACCTTTTATGAATCATGTATTGCAGTTCCAGGAGTAAAGTCCAATGTATGACAGAGCATAATCAAACAAAGTAAAGACAAAATTTAATAAAAGTATGAAAGTTTTATTAACTCTTGGAAGAGTGAACAAAAATAAAAGATTGAACAAATAAACATGTCCCTGCTAGCTCCTGCGGTTTACCTTCTTGAACTGCCTTTAAAACTGGTTCTCCGATGAATTTTGCTAAATCCTTTACTTCATAGGTAAATGTGATAATTTGCACTAGTAGGCTTATGACTATTCTAGAATAACTTTAATCCTTAGATATTATCATTGGCGGAAATAAAGTAGAAATATGATCTTGATAGTGGTTCTGGAATAATATCCAACCAGTTGAAATGGAGTTTGAAGCAAAATAGAAGATCGTACACAAGTTTCAAGAAAACATGGTGAAAATAAGGCCAGTCTTTTGTTGGTTGAACTGATTGCATGATTATTTGGAAAATGATCAAAGATATTTCCAATGAACCATAAGAAAGATGACACGTGGCAATTTGTGGAGTAAGTGCACAAAGGATTTCATAAATGATTATGGCAAAGGTGTAGACATAAAAGGTTTGGTATTTAAGGCGCAAATAGGATAAAAGGCGTAAATAGGTAAAAGGTGCGAAAATTATAGAAAAGGTGTGGGCGAAATATAGGCAAATATAGGCGAACATTTACAAACATAGTTGAGCAGTTATACCGTAGCAATTTAAATAGATAGCAGGACCAGCAAATATCCTTACAGAATTGTTGACAATCCTACAACTCATTACCAAGCCTTGAACCCAACAAATATTTGAATTGTCAAGTAATGTATTGTCATATTCCATATATTTCACTTTAAGCATATTGTAATCACCTACTCTAGTTATTTTAGCAGAAACTTATCTTAAAGGAGATGGATTAAAGTTCAATTCTGAGCTACTCAATCTTCTGAATTAAATGCAAAGATAATCTTAATATGAAACAACTCAATTGCATTGGTACCTTCCTCTTCCATATGATTTTTTAGCTTTATCTTGGTATTACCATTTCTTAGAGCAAATTTGAGTGATAATACAGATGATTTATCTCGGTGAGATATTCCCTCTGTCATGAAATTGCCATCCATCTTCTTTAAACCAACATAGTGCTGTCTGATTGCTATTTACATAAATGTCACAAAATATAAGCTAATATTTCTTTACAGATTTATATAGTCCTTTAGTGGCTCTCTTTTTTCTACATTCTCGTTCATATATCTGGAAACCTTGACCTATCTGATTTTGTAGATGCAGGCTGCTTTGCAAGCTTGTGTCTCTATGCCCCAGCATATGCAGTTTCATTTTCTTAGTTGCTTCATTTCCAATTCAGGAGTTGCAGCCTTCTCATTTATATTATTTAAAGCATTATATTTTGAATGCATTTGCAGGATTTCTATTATTGCTCCATCAAATACATTATTTGTTTAGAGGTTCAGAAATGGAATCAAAAGAATTATTTTGAATATCAAACGCAATAAGAATAGGAAGAAAACAGAATTTACAATTATTTGTATCTACTACTGCCAGAAAAACTGTGAACATTTACAACAGTTTTGTCCAAGATTTTGGACATAGAGCAAACCATTTTCCAAGCAGCATCCATGCATTTTGAAATACAATTCTTAGATTAATTATCTGCAGCATTCATCCTTCTGCTATGTGCTTAGATGATTGGAATGCATTGAGCTGTTCACTACAGGCCGCATAAATTGGTTACGATAGTTCTAAAATAAATTTCTTCCAGTATTTTTTAGGTTAAATTGCAAGTAATCAAAAATTAATCCAAGTATGAATACCCCGTTAATTTATTTCACCCGTATATAGCTCTAATCAAGTATCACTAGAAAAATTTCGCATTAATATAACGATTTTAAGTGTTAATGCTTGAGCGCTTGACCATATAATTTAGCGAAAAAATTCCAAGTTGCTCTACGATCGAAGATGATGAATGTTTTATGAGCCAGTGAAGTATTCAATATTTTCTTTTCGAGAAAATCCGATCAGTAGGTTGAATAGAGAAAAAATCAACGACAACGTCGAAGAGAAAATGGCTAGTTATGATTGTCAAGCATTTCATTATCATCTTAGCGAAAACATTCGTAATATAGAGCAGTTTGCCACTCATCATTTTCTAATTTTTAACTTTAACTTTAGCGTAACATGTTTTCCGCACGAGTTTTCGCCTTACTCGTTATGTTTGTTACGGCCGTTTCTGCTTGCAATACTCTAGTTTATGGAAGGGACAACCAACAGCACTGCGTTGACCCTTGCATGGAAGGCCAATACATCTATAAACCAGATGGTAAGTTATAAAACTGATCGTTCCTATATTACGTTGTTGCTTTGCACGCTTCGAAAGAAACTTTAGACTCAGCTTTTCTAAAATCATCCATATTTCTGGAGTACAGGAATGCCCGTTTGTCTACTCGATGGCGAGGGAAAAATTTGGTAAGATTCAACATAGCCATCGCATATATTTTCGCATCTAAAATTATCGATTAAACTGTTTTTTCCACCTTCCAGTCCTCGTGAATCCATCGCATATGACAAGATGCAGATGCCGCTTTGTGTTACCCGCAATGGTCCAGACAAGAAACCTTGCCCACCTCAGTCAATTTTCTACGACGCAAACCAACTCCCTGGTTGTTACGATATGTGCCAAACGGTAAGGTTTTACTTGAGCAACCCTGTCTGCCTCAATTGTGCTCCTGACCAAGTGCTCTATAAGTCGGATGAAGAACCGAAGTGCTATAAAAACTGCAAGAGCATCGCCTATTTTAACGGCAATCCTCAATGCATGCAATGCACGTCTGACAAAGTCCTTTATAACGCAGCTCAGAAACCAGGCTGCTATGACTGTCAGAGTATTGGGTGGTTCCAGGGAAATCCCATTTGTCTTAACTGTGATTACAACAATTTGAGATATGATAATAATGGTCACCCCTACTGCATGAACAATCCTGAGCCTATTTGAGTCAATTGTATTTATTTTCCGAGCAAGTATTTTGTTGTAGATTCTGTAAGTTGAATTTCTCCTGCAAAAATTAATCTAAATTTAATAGAAGTCTTAAAATTCTCTCTATTTTTTTATGTGCCATGACACTTATTCTCTCTATTTTTTTACGCGCCATGACACTTATTCTCTCTATTTTTTCACGCGCCATGACACTTATTCTCTCTTTACATATAACACCTAATATTTAGTCATAGAATTTGTCAGAAGATTTGATGTTAAATTAATTTTTTTGATTTAAATGAGTGTTTTAAATATATTTTCTAAATATAGTACATTGCATTTATGCAAACAATTATCGAGTAAGAAAATTATTTGAACTTCACCGGAAGTTTGGCCACATGCCCAGTCATGTGTGCAGTAACGTCAAGAGTTTGAGTGACATTTCCAGAAACAGTAACATTGAGATTTTACACACCCAGCAAAATCTGAGGAATGATGCAGTAGCTATCATGAAACTTGTGTCAAAAGTTATTTTTTCAGGAAAGTATAGAGTAATGACTATCAATTACATTACTACAAATCCAGGGTGCATTGTATTTTACATGGAGATTCTTAAAATGATATACAGTGAGGCATCCATTTCCTGAACACATTCAAGCTCACATGCGTCTCAACAGCCAGGACCTGTTACTGCCTTTTACTATTAACTTTTTCAATTGGAATCTTAAAGTTTGCAAAACCTCAAAAATATATTTCAGTAAATAGTGCCTTAAGTCTTGATTATCCATTACATTGCACCAGATACTTTACATAGTTCCATTTTTGTGTGGTCGATATGTACTTAATAGCGAAATAACAAATTGAACACGATTATAACGAAAATTCAAAAGTTTTGAACAACTCTATACAATTAAACTGCATAGGCTTAGAAGATATGATTCCTAAAGAGAATAGAATTGAATACTGATCTTTTCACGGCGTGCCTAAAGCCAGCTTAACGAGTGCATGACGAACAGGTTTTATGTTGACCAGAATTGTGCTAAATGTTGCAGTTAGAGCCATAGATATGGCAGCGAACGGGAAGGCTTCAGGTTCATTTGACATTGCTGCAGCCCCTAAACCATGGGAACTAGCTCCTTGGGAAAGTCCACGGGCAATCGGATCAACAATGCTGAGCAAAAAACTCATCAAGTTAATACAAAAGTTTCGGCAAAAACTATATGCATAGATTTCACCAAGAATTACTCAGTTGCATCAAGAAATTCGTCCAAATATATAATCAATTTCGATTAAATTAATTCATAGAATGGAAGTAGAAATGAGGAAATCAAACACTGGCATTACTAGCTGAAAAAGGCATACATTCTTTCAGTTCATGATCAATAGCTTATACAATACATTGAACCTACCAACGTATCAAAATATGTATGTTACGTGGCCTCAAGACTCTTCTTTTGGTCACATTTTAGCAATACGAGAACAATTGATTAATGAATAGTATTCAATGCGCATTTTTATGAGACACGTAAGTTACATAGGTTAGGATGCTGTTAGGCACTTCATGTAATACATGAACATAAATGATTCAACAATAATACAAAAAAACAGCAAGTATTTTTCTACTCAAAATTTTCACACATTTAAAATGCATGAAGCAATTTTATAACCATTCAGGTGCTCGAAATTTTACTTTTAAATTATTCAAATGATCCAAGCAGTTGATTAATGAAAAAGTGTATTGTGAATAAAAATTCTGTAGGTAAAAATAAATACGAACTCACCCCAATAAATCAAGTAACCAAGATCCAAAATTCGCACCAATAACACCTGTTACAACCACTATTGCCACAGCTATACCAACTTCTGCTCCCAAGACTGAGGCAATAGCCATTGCAAGTGGTGACGTAATAGCCCGGGAGACTGTAGCCAGTCGCAACGCTGGCGGCAAATTCAAAGCACGAGCAATAAATGCAGTACCAAAGAGACCAGAGCTAGCAGCAAATAAAGTCCCACCTATAACTGCTTTTGCATTTTCCTTAATCAACTGCCTACGTGCATGCATTTGGATGGCAAATGATATTATACTTGGGCCCAAAAGTGCAAGTAAAATATCTCCAGCGCCCAAGTGGATCGGGCAGCGAGACCTTGATACATAGAGACGGAGTGTCCCCAAAAAACCGTATCCCAGTACCTTTCCTTGGGCCAACGCACAAAACCAAGCTACAGCGGTGCAGGTTACTACAGGATGCACAACTCTACGTAGTAGAGGGGAGAAAAAAGTACCACCAATGTATCCAGCTAGGGTTCCAAAGAGCATATTAAGAGTAGCCAAAATGGGTAAAAGTGGGGATGATGGCCGGATCGATTGCGTAAATATAGCTCCAGCCCCAGAAAGGATAGTAGCTAATACTGAGTATTTCAAGAGATTCTTCGAGGGAGAAGGTACGGAAACTGCAGACGAAAGATTTGCGGAATCAGTCGAATCATTTTGTCCTGTAGGAATACTCTTGCGTAGGAACAAAGCAGTCACAGCAGTTGTGTACAAGCTTACTACATATCCCCCAATAATCAACAGAGCAAGCTTAATCATAGTACTTTGGGAGATGGGAGGTGAAAGGGGTAAAGCTACTAAACTTGGGGCAAAAAATACTGGAAGGTAAGTGGTGAGAATTGCAGCTCCTGGAGCAACTACAGAGATGAATGGTTTGGTTTTTTGTTCAGGGGCCAAAGCGAGCCCCGCAAAAAGAGCAACCATTCCTGCAAGAGAACTAGGAAATGAAATATTCAAAATTCGAAATAGACGCTTCAGCATTATATCTACCAATACGAAGCCGAAAAGCGATCCTAGTGATATGAGTGGATTAGAACTTGTCTGCTGCACATCAATTGAAATATCTTTTCTTTCGGAAGAATTTTCGATAGCATCAACTATATCAGCAAATATTTCTTCTTTTGAACGGTTTCCATCCAGCTGCAATGTGATTTCTTTGTAGCAGCCAGATACAGCTGCACAATTTGCCTTGAAAGCTTCAATTCGCACAACAATTTTTTCCTCTGTATCATCAACACGCTGTATAAGACGGGCTCTAATTTCTTCGGTTTCGGGGGGAAAGAATGTTAAATGATATATTCTGCCATTTTCAGGATCAGTCCGGCGTCCGACTACTCGTTCGACTAAGATTTCATCTGGCACATTGAGCACCACAAAGTGGTCTGCAGATATTCCAAACTCCGCTAAAGCGAGAGCTTGGGCTTCAGTGCGGGGAAATCCATCTAAGAGCCAACCATTTTGATGACAGTCCGATTGTGCTAAGCGATCCTAATACAGCATTCAAAGAGAGTGTCAGTAGAATAATAATTTTAACTATTTCTGCATAAATTTTCTTGGCATTATCTTAATATTTTCCAACAATTGGATAATTCAGACTAGGTTTCCTAAAGAAGCTTATTGTGCTGGAAAAACTCTCAACAATGAAAGAAGTAGAATATGCAGCAATAGCATAAGTTGCATTTTAAAAATTGCAGTTATTTCAAACATATAATCGCTCAAAGGACTGGAAGACAAAGCTTCTAATGAAGAATAGCGTTCGCACCTACCCGCACGACTCCAATAATGAGGTCATCCGGCACCAGCTTCCCAGAATCCATATACTCCTTTGCTAGTTTTCCTAAATCAGTACCAGCACTGACAGCTTCACGTAGCATATCACCAGTACTAAGATGTACGACTCTATATTTCTCTTTTATCAACTCACACTGTGCAGAAGAAAAACATGATTCACATTGAAAAAAGGAGATAACGTATTGCGTTGCAGCTAAACACCTGAGTTCCTTTTCCTGATGCGGGAGCTCCTGCAATAATAATCTTTGGAGGAGACTTCAAATCACCCATCAACATTCTCCTTGATAATATAACCAGATCATTGGATGGCAAATGGGAATACAGAGCTGAAGTCGTAAAACGGTTTTTAATTTTTGAAGGATGAGGCACAAGTGCCATCACTCTATCAAAAAATGCGGCAGTAATGAACCATATCAGAATCTGTCTGGGCAACATTAATTAGATGTAATTAAAAGCCTTGAATCATACAAAACCGCAGCTCTTGTATAACAATATCACGCTTTACAAAGATTAATCCCAAAATAGGGGATACAGATAGGAATTGTTTCGATAGCAGTATTCCAGAAATAGGGGGATAAGGTTTAAAAATGAATATTATGTTGGAAGTTAGGAAAAGCTCTTTGATAGTAAATGAACTGATTCAATGTGATAGAGTTCAAACATTCTACCAAACTGGTAATCGACTTAAGCATTCTTTCAAGCTAGAAATGAAAATAATGAAGGAATACTTTGAGGTAACCAGCACATTATTAACAAAGGTCATTAAACTCCTGTTAGGAATGAACCCCTAAGGAAGTTAATTCTATTCTCTAGTTGTGATACGTTTCCCCTGATACTATATTGAAGTTTCAGTTTAGACTATGAGAACAAGTTTCAGTAAATGATATTTTGTTGTGTTGAAGTTATTTTACTTCTATTAACATAATTTAGCATGTAATAATATACACATTCTGTCTAAGATTTATTGCGTTTCTGTTGCATGCTACATTCCTAACAACTCCAAAAATTTGCAAACTTGGACAAGTTCTATTTAGTATGTAAATCAAAACTGCAATTGGTTGTATAAGTAATAAGCTTTCTAGAATGAGTTTGACCATTACTGGATATCGAATCCATATAGTAGTATAAGTTCATAAACACAGATTTGGCATTAGGGTTATTTGATTGCAAATCAACACCTAAAACTAAGAACAAAAACTGAACTAATTTATTTTTTGAAATGAAAAGAATTATTTTGTTCCCATAAATTGTTTTTTCATTGTCAAGACTTATAAAGAAAGGGAAAAGGATCAAAGAAACAAGATTGGAACAAGGAAGATGGATAACAGCAATAGAGGGAACAAGAGAAATAATGAAATGCAAGTGTATTGACTTATGTGTAAATGTAAATGTGTGTATATTTGTGTTTCCACTAATGACAACAAAACAGGGAGATGAAATATATAAAAGAATAATTGGTGACCAGCTTAAACTTGATGACTAGCCTCATTCCCATTTGCTGATTTGTGGAGAGTCATCTAGAATAAGAATAAATTCCGATTGGCTGGTCAGTGAAGAGTCATCAGAATAATTTCCGATTGGCTAATATATCAAAGGTCATCAAAGTAAGAATGGAACAAAATCCCCAATGGCTGTTTTCATGAAGAATCACAAAAATAAGAATAGAACAATATCCCATTGGCTGCTTTGGTGAAGAGTCATCAGAATATATGAAACAGAACATAAAGTATAGAATATTCTGGAACATGCGGATCTAAGGCATTGCTGTAGTCCTAACATTCATCATGAAATAGAACTAATGTGTTTCATATAATACTTCTGCACAATGGAATTGCTTTAATGTATCTTCTTTACATTTGAAATAACATTTCTTACATTACAAAAACTTTTTTCTATTGTGCAATATTTTTAACTGAAAGAATATAAAAGCCTTCAACCAACCAGTACTGCTAGTAACATAATCACTTTCTCCTGAAACCATACAAGGATAAAGGCATCAAAGATTAAACTCTATTTTCCAGAACAAAAACATTGTATAAATATTGCTTACAGTTTACTTTTTTGTCTCCTAACTATCTTTAGATTATATTGCACATATTTTGACAAAGTTTAACATAAATTTAGTTATTTGACAGTTCTATTGATCCAATGAAAAAGTGCCATGTTCTTTGCTAACTGTACCGCTATTACTTACGATTAGATTACCTTTGGCTTTAATATAAGGATCAAAGATTGTGAAACATTCATCTTTATAAAACAATTTGATAAAACAAAAACAAAAATTTGAGTTATCTGTTAATTTACTGAATTAATCCGCATTGTTGCCCTTTAAAAATAAATGCAGGAAACTCCTGAAAAACTGAACCTTGTAGATGTTAGTAATTAAATTTAGATATAAAGATGTTGAAACTTGCATTTGTTTTTTCTAGAAGCACTGATGAAACATACCTTTTAAAACATTTCATTACACATAAGCAAATCTACTGTACAAAAGAAAGGGAATAAAAGTTAAGATATGTATTCATATCTGAACTAAAAGTGCACCTTGTTTGTGCATAAATTACAAAGGGAAGATTCAAATAGGT
The DNA here is from genome assembly GCA_032358265.1 of Vaucheria bursata. Lineage (NCBI taxonomy): Eukaryota > Xanthophyceae > Vaucheriales > Vaucheriaceae > Vaucheria > Vaucheria bursata. The sequence goes on from JAULBW010022081.1 coordinate 88,857, forward strand.
ACTTAGACAAAGGGAAAAAACATGCTTGAACTATATTAGTAAGTTGCATTTCAATCTATCATTGCTATATTACAACCATTAACTGCAGCCATTCTCAAATATGTATTAGTGAAAAAACTGGCATAATGAAACAAGTTGCAGCATTAAAAGAATTTGAAGCAGTAATGCTAATATAAAAACAATGAATCAAAGTTTTAAATTACTAAATTCTTAAACGTATTTGGTAACTTAAATCTAAACAAACAACCTTACTCTTTCTTGTACAGCATAATGAGTAGAATACAAGATCTTAATGATTGGGTGCCTTAAACTATTGAATAAATTTCTGTCAAACCTAGAACCAGATTAAGCAAAGAGCAATGAACCAGTGATTAAAGGCTAAAAACTTAGAACTATAGCAGAAAAATAGAATAGAGTTGTGTTAGAATCAGGGATTGCAACAGAAACTCAGCTTTTCTTAGTTGAGTCTTAGAATTATAAAATGAATAAGAGTGGAACTTTCATGACACACAACAAAACAGATGAGCAATGCAAGTGAGTAACAGCTCAAATATTCATTATATCTTTACATGTGTTGCAAGAAGCAATTACACTTTCAAACACAACATTAGTAACTTTAGAACGTTTATATGACTAGCCACTTATTGAGAATGTGACTTGCATAAAATTAAAAATATTTCAAATAGGAACATCTGCAGCTAAGATAGAAAAATGAATTTTTTTATAACACAAGTTAATTCATAGCAGGAACAAGAAAACAGGACAAAATAAGACAAACACACTAGTTAGAAAAAACAAGACTAAGACAAGGCATATGCAAGACAAAAAAAAGAATGTATAATATTATCAACATATTTTTACCTTAAAGTGGAAATTCCATCTACAATTTTATTTACAGTTCAAAACCAACTAAATTAACCATTTTAACTGAATGCATATCACATAGACTATACAGATCAATATGCATACACTATATGTATTACCTGTGATAAGTTGTCAAGTGCAATTTATCCAAATTAGGTTAGAGATTGATCCTAACAGCAAAAACTTGTCACAAATTGAGAACTTGTAAAATAATTTAATGTCTTTTTAATGCATTACTTCTTTTCTGCAATCCTTTTTCTCTGCAATCCTATCAGAGATAAAATCCTAAAAGTTGTACAAGTAACTCAACTTGAGAAACTACCTTTTTGAAACTATTTCTTACAGTTGGTCAATTTACCATAAAACAGAACAATCTCACTCTGAGTTACAAATCTAATTGTGTGTAAGCAAAAATTTTTTTTATTTTATAATGGTGTTTCCATTACAATTCTTGGCATAAATGGTAACTTCAAGAATATGCCCCTTGCAACTGTTTTGTACCTAAAGAGGAGACAAATATTAAATTGATATATTCAAATTGTAAAATTGGTGAATTGCAGATCAACAATACTAAAAAATTTCCATTTAATGATTGAGGAAAGCACTTGCCCACCAATCACAGGTTCAGCATAGTGTAGTGGTGAACATTAAAAATGCATGTACCACATTGTCAGTGATGTGCTCAAAATTTAACCATGGTTACAGTAAATGCCAATGAAACAGTTTGTAAAAGTTACAAGGATCAAAGTCTCAAATAGAAAATGTTGCTTGCATTAATAAAGTTACTAAAAGGTATAATTCAGTTGCATAAAGCAAAGATGTTAACTTTAGAGTCTTTAAATGAAACTCATCTTACCAGTTGTAAAGTCTTTGGCAATCTAGAGTTAAACTAATGTGTTAATAAATAGCTAAATTTCAAATGAAAACTTGTACCTTTCTACAGTATTTCAAATGCATTACTAGGAGTAAGAACTGCAAAATCTTTAGAAAAGAAAAATAATGCCAATGTTCATTATCAACTGCACCATCAGAAGCCTTTTTTGGAATTTTTTGCTTTCATAAAGATGGCAATGTATTAAAGAGAGGAATTGAGAAAGGGGATTTCTAATAGTACCAAATGCAAATTGGATCTAGTTAGTAACACTCTGAAACATTGACGTAATGAATGTGCTGAAGTAAACTCATTTAAAATTATCTCAATAAGCTCTTTTTTTGTACAATTACTGATTATAAAATTTCCCTAAAAATTTTCTGGTAAATCTAGTAATATGGAGTTGTAGTTGCCTATTACTTTGTCAGCTCTGTGCTTGCTGTTGCTGCATAATTGTAGTTTTAGAACTTGTCAATAAATATGCATCAAACAAGACTGTTCATTAATTGATTTCTTTGTGAAATTTTGCCTATTTTCAGTGTATGTAAAAGTACATTAAGGTATAATTCTTGCATGCCCTATGTTTGATAAACTGTTGCAGATAAAGAGGCATGTTCATCCCCACAGTATCAATAGGCTGGTTAATCAAATATATTCACTTGAGGTTGTGGGCATCCCCGAAAAAAGTATTTTTACAGGAAAGATAAAATGACTGAATGAAAAATAGCTCAGGTTTGTCTCTTTCAAATCTGGTCGTGATAGCCTTTTTCAGAATATCCACATATTACATTCATATCTGGAGGGCAAAAGAAATGAAAAAAAATAGTATAAATGTTCAAATTGTAGTCAACCTTGTCAAAGCAAATTTATCTGTTAAATCATATATCAAACCTCAAAATAACACTGATATGGTATTTTTTGGCAAATATGTAGTTAGTAATTACCCTTGAAAAGAATAAAAGTTAGAATGATATATGAATGTTGTAATGTAATCTCTGTAGATAATCCGTCTAGAATTCCAAAATAGTAATTAAATGTGACCTGGAAGCAAGTGTAAAAGATAATTCTGTCAATAAGGACAAAAATGACATAAGTTATGTATAGACATGCTTTTAGTATAAATTTTCAAACAATAAAATATCACTTATTGGTCACTTTGAGCCATCAGAATTCAAGAAGCTCAAAGAGTTGCATAAACTTGAAACTTTTGAACAGCAATTTTTTCAATTTTGTCTAAAAATTTGAGCATGCCTTTTAACATATTTGCTTTGGATAAAAAATAGCTAATGCCATACGTAAAGGTCTATTTTTAGCAACTTTTTGAAAAGGATAGTAATGAAGCATATGAAAATGCAATGCATCACAATACTGGGATCATGGCACAAGGCAATGAACAAAGAAAGACAACAAAGAATTGGAACATACATTGGTAAAAATACAAACTTATATCATTTATGCTATGGGAGCATGCTGGTACGGAAGTATGCTAGCATGGAAGCATGCTGCTATAGGTGCCTTTTTCAGGCAATGGAAGTAGAAGCAGAGAAATGATTTAGAAATCATCAAGAAATCACAAATAAATAGCAGAGGATTACGTAAATGCAGTGCAGATACAAAACCTCTGAATATTACCAATGTACAAAAAAAACTTTTTTTAGTTGTAAAATATTCTGTGCAGCAAATGATGTTCCAATTAACATAAATAAGCTAGGAATAGCAGAGATAAATTGTAGAGCTGAACTATAGAGTTTGAAAATAAGAACAAAAGGTGAACATAGATTGCTAGTGTTCAAGGAATCACAAATAATAATATGGGAAGGGAATAATCACAGCAACAGCTACAAATCCACATACTTTCTCATGATATGTACAGCCAAATTGTCATCGCTATTTTTTCATAGTTGGAATAACAGCTCAGTAGATTCATTTGAGAGTTAGAATATTTTATGTATAACTATTGAAACACTCTCATATTCTTCATTTGAAAAGAAAATCTTTTGGCTTCTCAAGGTCAAAATGTTTCAATCTTGTGATAAAAGCACTCATATTACTAATGAATAATTACAAAATACATTGTTACTTAAATACAAGACCTGGGTTGAAATACGTATAATAGCTCTTCATTGAACTAAAAAATAACAATGACTGGATTGATAACATTGGATTTAATCTTTTAATTAGTTATCTTTATTATATTGCAATAGATCATGCAAGCAAATGAAACTTGATCAATTTTGTGCAGACCAAAGAGTCTAAGTGAAACTTTTACTGTCAAATTCTTTACAGTAGTAAGTAAGCTTTCTTGTAACTAACAAGTATCTTCATTTCTTTGCCAGTCACTGGCTCTTTCAACTTGTGTAAATGTCTAGCGCTGGCAGTATTTCAAATTATTTAGCTCCTTTATCAACTAAATCCAGGTTACTTTTTATTCCTTTAGTCAACTTGTCTAAAAGAAAAAAAATAACTGCTGTTAAATTTTATAATTACTTGCAACTGGATAAAAATTTGCACACTTGTTTCTGGCATGAACTACTTAAAGAAAACAATGTATGAAATCTTAAAATTATAATCTTTGAAGGTGAATTTAGGTTCTATTCTATAAAAAAACTTAAATGTAGTATTTTTACCTCTTGTTGGTTGCTTAATGTAAAAATTTTAAATTTCCAGGCTTTGTATGCATTTTTAAATTTCTTATAGTTTATATACTGTAGTATAGTAAAATTGGAAATATGTTAGTCACTGTTAGGAATTAACTTGTTAATGGTTAAATTCATGTTATAGCTGTGGAATTCTGTTTTATGGCAAATCATTGTTCTGCATATTGGAATTCTAAGTTTATGGCAAGTCATTGCTGGATTTTGGTGACGGGCTAAGTTTAGGATTTGTGTGTTGCTGTAACATATGTTCATTTCCAGCAACACAATTTATGTCTGTAAATATACTTTTTGTTTTAGTTTTGAGTCTTATTTGTAAACACATTCATAACTGTCACATATATAGCAACAATGTTAAGTTGACTTGAGGCATTGCAATGCAATACCTAATATTAAGTTGTCAAGTTGATGCATATATAGTGTTAATATTTATGATTTTTACAACATTAAGATCATTTCAGTCAACTTAACTTTAGAAAGAAAAAAAATTGTTTTTCTAGAAAGCCTTGTATTTAAAATTTATTTGTAAAGTACCATCACTTACATCTTAAATAAGGCAATCATAGTTAAAATAAATCTAGGATACTGTACTTTTGAGAAAATGTAAATACATGATCCTTTGGTAAGTTACATGATATAAACAAGATCTTGACTTTCAAACATGCTTCTATTCATTGTAGGCAGCACTTTTTTTGTTGACTTCTGATTATATTTGCAATGTTGCTTCATTAGGAATGCATGTACTTGACATTTTAATATTTAGGGTCAGTAATTGAAAAAAAGAAAATTATTTATCAATAGTTATCTGGATATGATCAACTTAAATTGTTGAAATTTTTTGAACACATTGTTCATAAAGTATATAATTGTAAAAGAAGAAGAAAACAATATACCAATAAAAAAGACAATAATGGTAAAATAAGCAAAATAGTGTAATTATAATGCATTGTATAGGTGTATACAAAAGGGGAGCTTCACTGAAAATAGCAATGATACTCTGCACAGTAGCAAGGTAATCGGAATAAAAAGCAGAGAAGAGTGAGAGGTGTTTTTAATTAATAAATATTGAGCACAGATTGGCCAGATATTGAATTATGGGTTATTCCATCAGGTATTTGTTGGAAATATCAGTTTGGGAAACACCTAGAAAATACTTTGTGGAATAATGAGATACAGTGTAGATGTTGAAGACATGGATATTGTAGGAAGGATCTTTTTTGTAGGTAGGATTATAGATAAGGAGTGTACTCCTATATTGTGACAATAATTTACAGGTAAAATTATAATAAAACATTGAGCACCATTGAAATTACAATAAGATGTATGAATGCTAAAAAATCAGGATTAAAACAACCTCACTTAAAATCTAATTGGTGATTAATTATAAATACAAGTTGATAACAAACAATTTGAGAATATTTAATTATCATGTCATGTATTGTGCCAGCATGTATAACTGGAATTTTGTTCAGTCATACATGCAGCATTATTTTACTTTTCTAAACTGATTGGATTCTCCACAACTTTTTCACTTGTTGCCATTGATAAACTTAACCTCAAATTAGCTACTTTAGACCTTGTTAAATAAGGGTATATTAATTACTTTACTTTGTTGATTTTTGAGTTGGAGGTTGTAAATGACTTAAGATGCAATGCTGTCTGTATTTTTTCTAATTTGCCATTAGCAAAACTTTGAGAAGGGCACTTTGTGTCAAAGTAGAAAGTATTCATCAAATGACTAAATTAATATCATCGTTAGATGCAGAAATAGTTTAGAGCCATTGAACTGTTGTGTACAATGCTTTCTAAAGTTTTTATGGGTACACATTGTAAAAATTTGATTTAACAAACTATAAAAAGGTAAACAGCATCTGCCAAGAATGTAAAATACAACATGAACACAAGGAATTGTGACAGAATACGTATACTATTACATCCTAAATTGTGTTGATAGAAGTGAGATAACTTCATCAACACAACAAAATATCACTTACTGAAACTTGTTCTTATAATTCAAACTGGAACTTGTTCTCCTAGTCAGAACTGAAGCTTCAACATAGTATTAGGAGAAACGTACCACAGCAACAGAATAGAATTAACTCCCTTAGAGGTTAATTCCTAACAGCATCTGAATTTTTATCTTGGTCAATGACTGCATTGAAAGTTTGTGTCAATAAAATATTCAGTAGCTGAAAAATTAATTATTTAAATAAAACAAAAATAGTTAATTGATATTTCCATTGATGAAATTTTTTATAAGACTAGTAAAGAGTATGTACACTGTCAAGTTCAAAAAAATTTCCTTTTCTATTTAAAAAATTAACATAAAACAATCCTAAAATTGCAAATAAAGTAAATTTTCTACTTTTTTGTTTTTATGAGAATCCATTTTTTCTGTCCAGCAGCATTAAGACACTGATGGTTACAGATTTGTTTCCGTCTACCATTTGAGTTCTCAAAATTTTGAAATGGCATTTTTGAGAACATCTAGTTAGGCATGTAAAATCCATCAAAGAATGTAAAATAAATCTTTACATCACTTTAAAAAAACTTCCTTTTTTGCCATAAAACAAAATTTACTTTAGTGTTCTTTGTGCTTGTCCAAATTTGAAGTATTGAACAAATGTCAGCTTAATCAGAAAGTGTACAAGATTCAAAAAATTTCATGATCACAAATACATTTAAATAATGAAATCCTCAAGCAACTGTATTTAACTGTTGAGGTGACAGTTTTTGATATGATGCTCTACAAATCAAATCACTACCTATTTATGAATTCTAACATGTCCAAGATTAAGATAATCTATGAACAATTTTTCCGATTATATATAGTTTGTTAAAGCAACAGTATTCTTTGGATATAAAAGTTATTTATTCTGATAAGAATGGTATGAAGTCCTTGAAAAATGATAAAGCAGGATATGTCTCATGTGCTTAGCTGAGTATTAAGTTTTCAATCTACAGTTTAAGCAACAATGCAATGCCAACTACTTATTTTCACTTATTGTGTTAAAAGGTGCTTTTTTAATGAAGTTACTCAGTATATAATGGCGTGCTATGACTTGTACACATTTTCCATGTCCTATGGGTGTGTCCAAGCATGCTATTCTAGAACTCTTTCCTTTTGTTGCTCTTTCACAGTTTGAAGTATAATGGTAGTTAATAAAGCAATTAATTAGGGCCTCCACTATTTTTTAGCAGTCATACACTTGTTGAATGAATTGATATAGAGGCCAATAATTCATCTGAGTACATTGTTTTTGATATTTTTTATTAGCAGATCTTCTGTTATTATCCTTCACATTTTTCTAAAGCTTGACCCTTAAAATTCCAATGGATATTCTTCAAGCACATCATATATGGATTAGAAATAATAACAATTTACACTCGATGTCTATTTTTAAAAAGGACATTTTTTGTATTTCTAAAAAATTAGGCATTACAAGAAACGTTCGATATTATTGGAATAATTTTAAAGAATATATTGAAAAAAGACTCCTGATTGGTCCATTTTGTCTCATTGTTTTGCGGTTGTGATATTAAAATTTTAATTCCTTATCTTAAAGTCATTTCTTAAAGTATAACTTCTGAATTATCCAGCGTATCGCAAGATGAGGCAGGCTTCAAAATCTCCAAAAGCTCGAATCACTAGCACTCCAAAATCGAAAGGGAAGAATAGAGGAAGCAGTGCCACTATGAAACGTAGAAATGGAGCTCGAGGGCCCAATACTCGAAATGATGACAATACAGCTATACAGAATGGTTCAAGCTCGAAAAAACCAAATGGTAACTTATCGAAATCTCGAAAAACTGTCAAAGCTCCTTATGACCAGTTTTCTGATTCGGAGAGCTCTGAGGAAGAGCCTCAACTTTTAGAGAGTGTGTTTTCTAGTTTAGTTGATGTTGAATATGAGACTGGTAAAAGTAATGGCTTAAGCAAAGCAGTTAAAAATGATAGCAGCAAAGAAATTTCAGAAGATGATGCTCTATCGAGCGCAGTGGGCAAAAAGGACGACCCAGTAAGTGTTTTAAATGAAAATTTAAGCAGTGTGAAATCCGCTGAATCTGAGGAAATTATGAGTGAAGATGATAACATAGGTGAATCATCCCATGATGATTTTGATGCACCTAATGGTCTCAGCGCCTTTCCGGGGATGGGCGACAGTGATACCGAAGAAGATGATTTTGACGAATCTCTCAATAATGATGACAGCGATAATGTTGGTGAACATTCTGAAGCAGACTCTGACAACGAGCTTGACATAGAACGTCAGTCTAGAAGATTGGATGCCAAATCTTTAGCGCAAGATCGGGAAGCGCTTCAAGAGGTGCAAGAAGGTCTCAAGCGAGATTTGGCTGAAGGGCGCGAATATTTAAAGCTCCCAGTTTTAGAACGAAAAAATATCATGGAACCTGATGAGGAAAGAGTAGAGGAGTCGAATACTCCCCCAACCGTGTTGCAGGAGCGAATCGTTAATATAATTGAAGTTTTATCGGAATTTAGCACACGAAAAAATCACTCATATTCCAGAAAAGATTACATGGAGCAGCTTGCTTCCGACATGGGTGAATACTATGGCTGCTTACGTGAGCTTGTCGATCTGTTTTTATGCATGTTTTCTCCGCTTGAGTGCATGGAGTTTCTTGAAGCCTCTGATCGCCCACGTCCTGTCGTTATAAGGACAAATACATTAAAGACTAGACGGAAAGATCTTGCTGAGGTATTCAACCTTTCCATTTAAAGATACTTGATGCGGATAGAACGTAATTTGGTGAACAACCACATATTTAAATAATTCATCTTTGTTTTTATTAATGATTTATATTTGCATTACTATTTTCATATATTATAACAGAAATAAAATTTTGCTATACTTCAGCACTAGCTGAAATTTGAAAATGCACTTTACATTTTTAAGCATTTTAAATAATTATTAAACTTATTGCCTCTAGCGAGTTGTATCCATAAAGAATGATAATTTAAAACATAATTACAAATGTAACAGGCGCTAATTAAGCGAGGAGTTTCTCTAGAACCTGTTGCAAAATGGTCTAAAGTCGGCCTAAAAATTACTGAAAGTAACGTACCTGTTGGTGCAACCCCTGAATACTTAGCTGGTCACTATATGCTGCAGGTTAGTATTTGACTTTTGTTTTTTTAAATAACCAGTCAATAGATGTAAATTTTGTTTTTTTATGAAATGCATGTATTGGAGATCAATTAATGCGTATATATGTATATACATTTCAGTCCGCAGCATCAATGTGCCCTATCATAGCTTTAGATCCTCAGCCCAATGAGCGTGTACTAGACATGTCTGCTGCGCCTGGTGGAAAGACTAGCTATATTTGTCAGTTGATGAAAAATACTGGATCGGTTGTAGCAAATGACATAAAGGTAATATGTAGATATCTTTTCTAAGAGAAAATGTTCCCATTGATAATTTAGCGGTAAGAAACTGGTTATTTTGCTTATGTTTATGTAGCTTTTTTATAGAGTTGCTTTATGTTAATACCATGTTTGGACATTTTTTTTAACTGCTCTATCATAATTAACAGCAAATTTTCTTCTACCTCTTTTTTATACTATTCCTCGTACGAATGTCTTTCCTGTGAAGCCTTCCCGACAAAAAGCCACAGTAGCAAATCTTCATCGCTTGGGAGTCAAAAATGCATTAGTGTGCTCTTATGATGGTCGGCAGTTACCTGGATTGCTTGGCGGTTTCGATCGAGTCTTGTTAGACGCACCCTGCTCCGGTCTAGGAGTCATTTCGCACGATCCCAGCGTAAAGATTCAGAGAACATTGCAAGATATAATGAAAACTGCACATATTCAAAAGGAGTTGCTGTGTGCCGCTGTTGATAGTGTTAACTGTTCGTCACAGACAGGCGGAATAATTGTGTATTCGACTTGTTCTGTTTCTCTAGAAGAGAATGAGCAGGTAATTTTTTTGAAAAGTTTCCGATTTTTTGTTATTTTATTTATGTTTCTACTAATTTTTGTCTACATATTCTTATATGTGACTAACTCTATGATACATATGTATATATACATATATTTCTTAAATCTACCTTTTTTTATTTGCGCGTCTTTCACATAGGTTATTGAATATATTTTAGCAAAACGATATGTTAAGCTTGTCCCTTGCGGCCTAGATCATGGTCGCCCTGGGTACGTTTTGTGATTTTATTATTTTCTGCCCAACTTGGTAATTATATATTTTTTACTCAACTAGTTCTATTAATTTTTTACTTGTGAATTACTTTTATTTTCTATTAGAGGTATTCTTGTTTGTTTCAATTATATCAAATTTTTAAAGTTTTCTTCACCATGAATCGATTTACACAGTGCTAAATGAGCTTTTCCCTATTTGATCAACTAAGGGTATTTGTTTTGAAACAGGTTTATAAGGTGCCAGGGCAAGCGTTTTCATCCGAGCATGTCACTTACAAGACGGTTTTATCCACATGTGCACAACATGGATGGATTTTTTGTTGCAAAATTGAAAAAGTTTGCAAATGGAATCCGCAAGAGTTCAGAAGAACAGGTGATCTAATTTATAATAAAGTTATCATGCAAGAAAAAATTCACAAATATGCGTATAAACGGCTATAAAAACCTCTGTATTTACTAGCATTTATTATGCTTTAGATGTGTCAATTTTATATTAATATAAAGATCAAGAAACTTGCAAAATTTATGCAGAGCAAAATATGGAATAGATAATATTGTTAGAATGTATAGAATAATTGATTTCTATTGAAACATTTCTGAATGGAAAAAATGTACCTTGGGGACTTCTGGGCTCAAAATTAGACCTCTTTTTATTGAAAGGCCAAATTTTAGAAAAAATTTTGAAATGATTATTAATTTAAAAGCCTACACTTTAGCCTCATAATCTGGCTTAATCTCTTTAAAAGGCATGATTCATACAATATTTAGTATCCCAAAAAACCAAAAATATTTTCTTAGCAATCGCCTCACATAACAAGGAATCATGTGGTAGAATATCAATTATTTTCATTCGTTGCTGATTAAGTCCGACCAAATGCAAGAATAAACTTAAAATCTGTATTCATCAAACTGTTCAAATCAGTTCAAGTTGAGTTACAGCTCAGTGTTTGAAATCTTTTGGTTTATTCTCGTTGGCACAAAAAAATGTGCAACTTTATTTGATTGATTATCTGTTATTGGTCATGAGAGGTAATATAATTGGTTTACAGTAAGAAGCTGGTATAATCGAGCAAGTTTTTTTGCTGTCAACCTTTGATTTGCTCTTGTTATTCGCTGGGCCCAAGTCTGCAATGGATAAACTGATCTTCATTAGTATTATTGAAATTGCCCCCCTGATGCGTGAGGCGAGTGTTAAAAGGGATATTGACTCTTTTTAAATGGTTATGCGAATTAATCTGCTATTTTTCATATCAATTACTTGAAACTTGACCACTTAAGCTTTATCGCTCAATATATCTTTTTAGTAAAATGAAGAATAAAATACGTATGGATCGAAATTCATGCACAAGTTACTCTACAATTTTAGAGGCATTACCGTCTAGCTTTAAAAGATCTAATACATTCTATGTATGCGAGAGCCTTTTGATTGGTCTAAAGATGACACTACAAAATAATTTTACGAGTTTCATGCATTCAAAATTTTAGTTTGCACTACCTACATGCATGTTATCAAGGCAAATGAACGTGATACTGCTAAGCTTAATGCTGCCAGTGGATCAGTAGACATTGACGAGGAAAAAGAGAGAAAAAAGCAAAAAAAGGCACAGGAGGTTAGTGAAGCATCCGAGAGCGAATTAGAAACTAGTGGAGAAGAATATGCTGACAATAGTGAGGATTCTGTAGGATTAAGCAACAAGGAGGATGATTTTAAGAAAGGTACGTTTGAACAATAACTATATGACCTAGAAATATTACTCTAGAGGTAGAGTCACATCAGAGTTAATAGGTTAAGCTAAATATGAGAAATTTTTTTTTAATTCGATACAACTTGAAGTTGGTCCAAATTAATTCAGTTCAATATTATGAAATTGAGAATGCATTTGAACAGATATAGGCAAATGTAATCTAGCGAACACTAAATATTATCCATGAAAGACACCATATTTCTTAGGGATTTAATCCTAAAAAATCATGTCAAGTATATATTTGAAATTTTTGCATGTAGCTTTTTGCTTGGTAATGATTTCATTGATTTATACTCTGATTTCATCATTTTATAATGAAGAAGTCTCGTAAATTTGTCTATTTTCACAGAGTTCATAGTACTGATTTTTATTTGTCCGCTGTTTCATATAGCCAATACATCATTATGTATTATCCAAATGCTACGATTATATGCCAACAAAACTAAAAAGATTTTATTTGAATGTTTGTACTGATAACCCATATTGTACTATCATATAGAGAATCACGAGACTCATGGTGCTGTGATAGAAAAAAAGAAGTTCCAAAATGAAGGGTCGAAGCAAAAAAAAGGCAGCGCAAATAGTAATTCAAATGGTGCAGCCATTAAACGAAAAAATTCTCAATTAAAATCGCCCATAGTAAAAAAGGGAAAATTGAATAATATGAGTCGAACTAGAGGGGGTGAGGGAGCTAAAAAAGGGAAGAACAAAAAGTTTCAGAATAACCGGAAAGCAGGCCGTAAAAGTTCTTAAATACAAATTTGACAACTGAAATGTTTTTCAGTGTTTTGATGTGTTATTTTAAATATTTTCATTTTCCCCGGGAATTTTTATTGGATTTTTTTAAATGACTTAACAATTCTCGGATTTTGGTACTGATATTAGTTTCCTGATTTAAGACAAATAAATCTAAGATTTACTTTTTTTCCTAGCCCTAAATATAAACTTCAGAAAACAGTCAAATTCTAGTTTATAAATGTGTATTGATAAATTTAATGTTAAAAGAGAATAAAATAAAACCTCAGCATGTTTGTATATTAAACACCTTAATAAATATTTACACTATTTTTTATGTGCATTAAAAATTTGTACACGAACTGTTATCATACAATTTTTTCATAGTATCTATTTTCTAATGTTTTACTTGCTTCGTTCAAACGCATTTGCATCTCTTGTACCAAAATTGTGAGTTCTACGTTATCTAATTCTTGCAAATCTTTCCCGTTATAATATCTTGGGAGCAATTTTGTTTCATTTTTTGCCTAATGAAAAAAAGATGGTATTAGTGCAGTGCATTCAAATGTGATTGCGCTATACATGAAAGATATGCAACTTTTTTTATTTATAAAACTTGAAAGTATATGGAATAGACCAATAAAAATAATTAAAAAATTCAATAAATATGCCACTAGTACAAACATAAACTTTCATGTTTTTCAGCCCATAATGAGGCTTAGTTGGAATGTCAAATTAAAAATATCTCAATTAATATTATGCATGTTTTTAAAAAGCTTGGTGAAATATTTAACCAGATTTCCCACCTTGTGCCTAATAGTGCAACTGCATCTAACTTTAAATTTTGTCCAGTTGCATATACTTTAGTGAATGATTCTGCGTCATCTCAACGTATTCAGAACTAGTGGTAGCAATTCGTGTTGAAGTATCGAACAAAATTCAATTTATCAAGAATTCAGAATAAATTTTGAAAAATGACATAAAAGTACGCTAAAGCACTCAAGTAAAACCGAATTTTTCCTTGTGAGCAATAAAAACTACTTATAAAGATGAGGTAATATTATCGATTTAGACGTAAATTTCTAGTGCAATAATGCCGTTTTGCAGCAGACATGACAAGTAACCAGGCAAACCATTATAACAGGAATAGTAAAATGCAAGCAGTCTGCTCATTATGCCACATGTTGCATGAAGAAGCCTATCGAGTTGCTACTTTTGATTTAAAAAAACTCTTCCTGGTCTATGAGAACACTAAGCTGACTAAAGTAAATTATTCTATTTTGACAATAATACAAATTTAGCTTGGATAATTTGGATGGATAAGCAAATACGACTGAACGAAGTGCATACAAACTATAACCAATACAAACAATGGTTCCATGATGAAGAAAATATGAAACGTATTGCAAAAACTAGTTTAAGGTACAAACCTCTTGGCATTGGAAATTTTCATGACTCTGAAATACACTTCGATTTGCTAAAGTCGTGTATACTTGCCAACATGAAAGCATCCATGCAATCATTGAAGTTACTGCCCGAATTCCACACCCTATTAACCACTCATCTACCTATATGATAAGATCTATATTTTTTATATGGATAATAAAAATAAAGTATATATGAAAGAGCAAAATAGCAAAAAAAGTACAGGTAATATCAGATATGCAGATAAATGAGCACATTAAAATGCAATGAAAAATTTTAAATCATAATTTATACTTGTAAGCGAATGTACATTACACCAACTTTATATGCATAGAATTTCTACCTTCATTTGAAACCATCCATCAAGAGAAGACTGCACAATCCAGTTCTGTGCATCATTCTCATCGATTATGTCCTGCAATTCAATCGCAAACACATCTATAGTAGCACATGAGAGCGTTGCAACTAAACAGCAAGCATGCAAACTTGCAATGTATATTCGTACCCGCTGATCGGATCCTGATGAATTTTTTTGCATTTTGACCGAAAAAAACTGGATACAAGAATTTGGATAGTTGATCAAGAGCTCGATGAAAGTAGAGTGGCATTGGTTATTAAACCTTTTGTGGTAATTAGACATATAAAATGTTGTACCTCGAAACACTGATCCAAAGCTCCAACAAAAGATAAAGTGGATAGAATGAACAGTAATCTCCTAGCTTCGCCAGATGTACTGTAGAAAAAGAGTAGAATGTCTGATAGATTAAGAGCATATGACCATTTAGTCTGAAGAAACGGAAGCAAGGCTGCACCGGCCAATAACCCTTGACACATCACCCATAAGATTGAAACTAATGATTTGGTTTTATTTAAGTCACTAGTCAAGGAATGAGAATGGCTCCCTCGAGGAAATTGTTCGATTGATTCATTAATTTCATTGGAACATCTTGGATTCAGATAAGTCTGCGCCGCTCTATCATTCACAGAAAAACTAGCACCATAGACCCGCCTAAACGAACCTGATCTAACTATTTCAACATATAGTTCATTCTTTCTATCTATTTTTAACAAGCTATTTGATTGAGACATAACTGATGCCGCAATTCTAGGCACACTAGATGTCCACAAAGTACCATCACTGAATTTCGAAGAAAGAAATACAAGTAGCTCTTCATTATTGAGAAGTGAACCATGAGAAAATTCGATATACTTGAAGGCAGATTTAAAAAATATTTCGCTTTCGCTCAACATAAAATGAATTTTGGCCAAGACTGCTTCATTAAGTCAAGCAAACGTCAAACCAAAAACGTTACAAGAAAAAAAATTTGATTGACCAATGAGAAAGAAAAATGCACTAAAATTATTCCCAAAAAAAATTATTTTGGCCAATCATAAATCAATAATCACCATGCAATGAAAAAAAAATTTAATACACATCACGAAATGCATTCAATGAAGCATAATGAGTCTGCTGAAAAATATGCTTAAACAGAGGTACTGCTCATACTCTGTATGGAAGATAATTGTAAAAATTTCTAATAAAAATTATATCAAGATTATTTCCACCCAATGTTGTATCCAGCTAGATTTACATCACTAAATATGCTCAGAAACAACCCAAAAAAAATTTCTAGAGTAAAAATTGTCCAGTAGTTTTCTGATGATGGGTTAGGATTTAAGTATGTTGCTGTATTATTTTTTATTATTATTGTAGCCTATTTGTGTTCGTAGTCAACTTAATTTGTTTAGTGTAAAAATAGCTATGCTTTGGTGTTGCCAAGATTTATTTGTTAGAAACATGAAACACAACAGAACACAGGAAACTGTGACAGGAATATGTGTATTTATTGTGCACAAATTGTGTTGATAGAAGTGAGCTAACTTTATCAACACAACAAAATATATAACCCTACTGGTATCTGTGCAGCCAATTTAGTTGGAATGTCATAAATGAAACCTGACCGCAGCTACAAGAATAGAATTAATCCCTAAGGGAGTTAATTCCTAACATTATTCTTGGGAACATATGTATACATAATCTAATGAGTATACTGGTTTTATATACTTTTAAATTTTTTCTGCTGTTTTTTCCTTTCCGTTTGTTTTTGCTCAGCTATATTTTGTGGGTCTTACATGAGCATTATGAACTGATAGAGATGGCAACAAATTTGAAAATAAAAAAATATGCAGTTGAAGCAGCATTTAGTTTATCTTGATAACATTCTGACCTAATGCAATTGCTGTGATTTCAAGCCATTTAATCTGTAGAATTGAATATATCTATACTCATATCTCTATCTATATACATAGCCGAGAACAAATATCTACTCAATTCTGCTACTATTTTTTTAGATAAATTAATAATAACATGAAGCATGTATGGGTAATATGGTTCAAATTTCAAAAGAACAAAGCCTTTTCAATATAAATTTAAAAAGTTTTAAAATATGTTCTAAACAAGTTTTTATCTACTTTTATAATCAGTATTTTCCATGTACAATGAAAACGTTTAAAAAAGCAAAGTGTCTCCCAAACATGATATTAAAAATTTTTCTTCCAAAACCAAAATCACTATTTGTTTTGTACTAGGACACAGATGATAAGAACTGTTATAGTTTTATTAACTGCACAAAGGCCAATGCTCATTGGCTCAACCAACATCTTTTGTTGTTCCCAGCAGTCCTGTCGGGTCAACTTTACTTGGACAGTGTGTGGAGCATTAAAGTTTATTTAACCAATTAGTTTTAACTTGTTAAAGAGGTTATGCTGAAGCCTTACTTATAAATGTTTTTATTTCTAAGCTCTTTTTGCTGACATGAAGTCAGTCTCTGTATGTTTGAAGAACTTGTCAGGATACTTGCTGGTTGCTAGAACCACTGCGGCTAAAATTGAATATACTCGCTTTTACTAGAAATATTGTAAATTTGAGATGAAATTGGAAATCACTTCTGGTCATGCAAGTTGTAGCTTGTAGGTTGCAGCTTAGAAAATAAAGTATTACATATATCCATGTGTCTTATATTAGTCCGTACTTTCCTCAAGTTTCTGTGCTTTAGTTTAACTAAATAACTTGTCAAGACAGGTTATAACACTGGTCCTACATCTCTTTAAATTGTTATGGCATAACTGCTCAGCTATGCTCATTGATGTTTGTCTATGTTTGCCTATATTTTGTCTACACTTTTCTCACCTTTTTTGCCCCTTTTACCTCATTGCACCTTTTACCCTAATTGCGCCTTAAATGCCAAACCCTCTCTGTCAACACCTTTGTCATAATTTTTTATGGACTCCTTTTTTCTGCACTACAATTTGCCATGTGTAATCATTCTTATGGTTAATTGGAAACTTCTTAGATTATTTTCTTCAACCAGTTCAACCAACAAAAGAATCACTCTATTTTCATTATGCTCCCCCAAAACTTCTTTACTGTTTTCAATTCTACTTTAAACTCCAGTTCAATTGACTGGATATTATTCCAGAATTGTCATTAAACTATAATTTCACTTGAATTTGCCTTATTATCAATTACTCCGCTTTACTCCGCTTTATTTCTGCCAAAGACAACTTCTTAGAACTACTTGAATAATTTTAGAATTATGACAAGCTTATTTATGGAAGTTGCTACATTTATTTATGAAGCAAAAGATGTAAGATGCAGCAAGATTCACCAGAGAGACAATTTCAAGGGCACTTTAATAGGGTATACTGCAGAAGCTAATAGGGACATGTTCATTTGTTCAGTCTTATGTTTTCTGTTTACTCTTCATAAGTTCATTAAAACATTTATGTTTTATTAGATTTTTTACATTTTATTAAATCTTATCTTTGCTTTGTTGTTTGTCTGTCCTCTGCCGTACATTGGACATTCTCCCCTACAGAGTCACTTCATCTATAACAGTACTACTAGTATATTATATTACTGTACCCTTTCTCTTTTATCCCAACAGAACTAAGTAACTTAAACTTTTTCCAGCAATTTTAAAAGCCAAAAAGTTCAAATTGATAAGGTGTTAGGAAAATACAAACACAACAAATAACATAAAAACAGAAATAGTATTTGATATTAACCTACATGTGTTGCTGAAAGTGAGATAACTTTCGCAAGACACAAAACTTAGTACCATGAAGAACAGGGTTCAGTTCTCTGATGTATCTTGGAACTGAAACTGAAACCGAACTGAAGCCAAGCTGAAACTGAACTGAAACCGAACTGAAACTGAACTGAAACCGAACTGAAACCGAACTGAAACCGAACTGAAACCGAACTAAAACCGAACTAAAACCGAACTAAAACCGAACTGAAACCAAAACAAATTATACCGCAGCTACAGAATAGAATTAACTCCCTTAGGTATTAATTCCTAACATAAGGCTTCTAATACTCATCCAATCCTGCATTTGCCATCTCTGATCAATTTGCTTTTTAAATTTTATCCTTCAAAATTTTTAACACACTAAGTATTCAAATTTTACTAGTTTTACTACATGATGCACATCAAAAAGATAAATCTCATTCTAAGCACACAATGCATTTTGTACCAACTTGTATCTCAATTTGATTGGTTCAATTTCAATAGCAAAGTGAGCTGATACAACCTGTCTCTGTGCTTTTCTCTGTAATATTGGTTGTATGGACCACAATATTTGTTTATTAGCTAACAATCACCAACTCCATCATTAGCACTTGAATACCTTTTAGGCTTACATTATCATTCATAAATTAGTTGTCTTATATTCTGGAAATATTTGTAATTTGCATACATTAAAACCTGCTAAGTCAAACACCTTTTCAGCTTAAACATCTGTCTGTTAAATGTGTTTTTGAGTGCTTGCCTTATTTAATTCCAATAAACCTAGTTAACGTAAACACATTCACCTGTAAGATGAACACATTCACATAAACATGAGATAAAAATAAGCTCAACTTACATGTAATTAAGAATAGTTAAGTGAACAATTTCATGTCATTTTAAGGCTGTATGGTGAAGTAATTTCAACATAAAACTTGCAGAGATCCGTTTCAGTCTTTATATGCTGCCACTTTCTTAAAGTAAGTGTGCATGCTTTGAGCAATGCTCTGTACAGAAGTAAAGGAAGTTAATTTTAATGAAATAAATGATTTTCAAGATGAGTCAGATGAAGCTGAACAAGAGAAACCAGTTATTTGCTCAATGTTGAAAGCACACTTTAACATAATAGAGATGTGAAGAGAAACTATAGGGTAAAAAGATATACTAAGTACTGTGATATGAATCACAGCACAAGGCAAAGCAAAGAAAGAAGAAAGAAAGAAAAATGAAATGCATCCATTATAAATTTAAAAGGAAAAAAAAGTACAAGGACTACATGTCTATGAGATAGAGATCTCATACCACTGAGATGGCATCCAAATGGGATAGATGGAAAGTGTTAAGTGAAGAAAACTAATCCAAAGTAAAGCCTTTTTAGTTGTAAAAAAACGTCTCTACAAAAGTTTACAACAAGCAAAAGGGACTTTCCAAAATTGGCAGATGATGATTCAAATCTTGTAATTACAATTGAATTTGAAATATTGGCAAATGAACTGCAAATATTGAACTGTTGAATTTTAGAATGAAATTGAACTACAAACATGGCTTAAATACATAATTAATGAGTAATGGGTTACAATTCTTGAATGATTATGGAATAGTAGCTGGTATAAGTCTTGGCAAGTGAAGTGTTGCCATCAAGATGCTGAACTAATTGACATCTAGAATACTTTCAGAAGCAAGAGGTAAATTATGCATAAGAAAAACCCTGACTGGTATTTAATTAATTTGGATTACATTAAAAACAATTATTAAGATCAATAGTACGTATGTAACTTAGAGACACATGTAAAATACATTTAAAAATGATCGACGACTTAACTCATTGCATGATGGGAAAATATTAGCAATTCATCTAAATCTCTTTAACCCAAACACCGTTATAAACCGAACATTTCGTCACCTATCACAGAGTGTTCGATTTAGCAAGTTTCTCTGTATTAAATAATTTTAAATTTGACACAAATCAGGGTAGCCTAATTACTTTTCGAAAAATTCAGAAACTGTCATCGGCACTATAAAGTGTCTTTTGCTGCAAGCGGTGAAATCAAACTATCATCATTGAGTGACGTTGCTGTTGAAATAAAAGCTTTCTGAAACGAAGGCTTGAAGCTGTAAAATTACTTTTTTAATTTTTATTTCTTCGAAATGCTCTGTGTAAATCTTCCGATCCTTGGTGCCTGGTTATCGTCCTCGGCATATCTTGGTAATGAAATATGGAAAGGATCAATTACTTATGACGCAAACTCACTTAGTGATTTTATTAAAGACCAGAGCTTATCAAATGTTACAGCGATCGTCGTCGTCTCAATTTTGTCATTTGTAATTATCGTCAAGAGTTTCACAGGCCTGTTTTACGAAACGGATCCTTTTGCAAAGACTTGGTCTTTTTTAACTTCTTTCTTCACTCAAGAGTCACGACGTAGTATAAAGGTTGAAAGATGGATTGACGATTACACGAATTTACATGATGATAAAAGAACTGATGTTTCTGGACGCGAATCGAGTTATAAAACTTTAGTTAATGCGTATTATGAGCTAGCTACTATATTTTACGAGTGGGGCTGGGGAACTTCTTTTCACTTCGCTTATAGACAGGCTCGCGAGAGTTTCGCAGAAAGCATAAAACGCCACGAGTATTACCTTGCAGGCAGACTCGGTCTCAGTTCAGGCGAAAAAGTGCTTGATGTTGGCTGCGGTGTTGGCGGACCATATCGCAATATTTCGCAGTTCACGAAGACTGATGTTACTGGAATTACGATCAACGAGTACCAAGTTTGGCGCGGTAACGAGCTAAACAAGCAGGCGGGACTGAGCTCACATGTTCGCTCAGTTCAAGGGGATTTCATGGAACTACCTTTTGAACCTAATAGTTTTGATGGCGTCTATGCAATTGAAGCTACATGTCATGCTCCTGATCGTCGCGGCGTCTATAGTCAAATTTATCGCGTCTTAAAGCCAGGCCGTATTTTTGCATGCTATGAGTGGTGCCTGACCGATCTTTATGATTCTCAAAATCCAGACCACCGTGAACTTAAAAAACAGATTGAAGAAGGCGATGGGTTGCCTGATATTTGCCATACTTCAGAAGTAGTTCAGGCACTTAAATCCTCTGGCTTTGAAATTATTGAGACACGAGATATGGCACTCGATTCCAATGTGGGGGGTATAGCTTGGTATCATCCTCTTACTCCTTCGTACAATATATTCAGCCAACGCTGGCAATTTACTACCACTGGCCAGTGTTTGACCAGAGTTGCCCTGCGTGTTTTGGAATTTATGCGCCTAGTACCTGCAGGAACGAATAAAGTTCAAAGAATGCTGCAGCAGGGGGCTATTGGCCTCGCACAAGGTGGTAGCACTAAAACTTTTACGCCGATGTTTCTCGCTGTAGCTCGAAAGCCGCTGGAGTAAATTTGGAAGCATCTTATTAAATTCTATCATTTCAATGATGATATTTCATAGTTGTAACTGGAAAGATACTCTATTTGCGAATGTATGTTTTAAATATTTTTCACTTTTAAAACTCATGCTCTTTTTATTCATGGTTTTTCAAATACTTTTTGGTACTTGATTTTTCAGTATACTATCCAAGATTAAGTGTTTTCGAAAGTTGTTATCAGGTAGGCTTAGCCCCATAATTATAGCAACTGTCTATATTTGTGAATTATACTCATCACTGAGATGATTGCTTACTTGCTATTGACATTAGCAATAGGCTGTGCTTACCTTGAAGGCATTCACCACAAATCTCTCATGAAAACGCTTGGTATTTAACCAGTTCTAGTTTTGTGTACACAAATTAATAACTGAGTCTTATGATGGAATGAATGCATTTACTATGGGAAACCCACATTTGTTTCAATAAAGGTTTGTATCAGTAAGATCTATATGGCTGGCAAAATTTTATTGAAAAAAATTACCTCTGTTAATTTTCTCAAGATAGCATAGTGCGAATTTTCTTCAAATTTGAGCAGAAATAACAAAATTTTTTTTGCTCTAAAGTGCAGAAAGTTTAGAACTATTCTGCATAACTTACGATTTAGTGAATCAATCAGTAATTTGTGAATTTTTAGAATTTACACCAGGTAGAGCTACAACCATCTCGAAGTTTTCATAAATGTGGGCCTATTTACAGTTGAATGTGGGGATGGGGGGGGGGGCTCGATTGGGTTTGTTGCTCATGGTCATTGCCAAGTGTGACATGAAGACATTGGCTTACTTAAGTAGTCCGATCAAATCCTATGCAGGTTAAAATCAGCTGAAACAGTCGATTTACAATTGAATGGAAATGTATAAATAGGAAAATAGAGGAAACAAAGAAAAGTGATAAATAGATACAATTTAATGAAAATATTGTATATATCTTTATAAAAACAAATATATGACGATTAACTTGGATTCCTGTTTTCGCTAGGTGTTTTTCTCCACCAGTTTGCAACTTTTTCTAATCTTCTTTCCCACCACCGTAGTTCTTCATTATCTAGTTGAATTTTTAAACTCTCAATTTCTTTTTGAATGATTGCTTGTTCTTTTTTCTCATCGAACACAGTTGAGTCGATTTCCGTGTTATTGGCTGCTCTAGAGAAGCCGAAAATTCCAGGAAAGTTGACCCAGGCTGCCTTTTCCCGCATAAACTTTCCGAAATCAATTATAAGCATCGCCCCCCTTTCCACATCACTTTCTGTGCCATTTTTTCTTCCAATCTCTTTGAAATCGACAATTTTTCTAGAGTTATTTAATATTTCCATTCCAAGCTCAACTAGATTTTCAGCCAACTCAGTTCTGAGCTTCTCTTGTCTTAAGAATTCTTCACGTCGATGTGCACGCAGTGTATCGAGAGACGGGAGCATCAATTTCCATGAATTATCTTCCTCATTATCAGTATTTTCATCCTTTTTTTTGCCGCTAAAGTATCCGTGAAGTCCAGTCAAATTTGCAAATGTCTTTCGTGAGGATCGAATAATTTCTGTATCGGTGAAAAAATTATGCAGTCCAGTGATTTCAGCAGATCGTTTACGCATGAAATGTAAACCGCTGCTTGATGCTATAGTTTCATTTTTGGTCTTGGTACCTAGTGACTTTCTTGCCCTTCTTCGTAGAGAATCGGCTTCTAAGTCTAGAGCAACCTGCACATTATAATAAATATTTCTCTGGATAAGCACTTTTGATATTCAAAATAGTGTTACATGAAGTTGATGATGGATGCATTTATAGTAGGCAAAATATACTTAGCTAATAATATGATGAGAAGCATTCTACAAAGGCATTCCTGGACAACTGCAAGGTTCCAAAGGGAAATATATCGTAAGATTCACAGAATTTAATGTAGAAGGAAATAGGATTAAATGATCAATCCCTCAGCGCAAGTAATAATTATCGAAAAAGTCTTTTTATTTTGAGTACAAATTACATACAGGAGAAATGCATTTATTTAAATATGGCTAAGACTAAATGAAATGAAATTTTAATTTACCACTTGGCCAGGATTTTAACTATTCATTAGTTGCTAGTTGAGCTAATTCAGCTTACTTGAGACTCAATAAGCAGAGCTCAACTAGAGAAATCATTGCATTCGATTAGATTCAAAATTCATTCAGCTTTGTCCTTTATGCCCTCCCACTTTCAGTGTAGTTTTTCAAATTCATCTGTCGGAAATTCCTTGCGCCAGTTCTAGATATCTATTGATTACAATTTTTAGATGAAATCCACCCAGATATATACGGTAAACTTCGGATATAAATATTTTGCTTTTCACGAATATTCACTCGCATCAAATAACTTAAACTTAAAAAATGTGCTCTGTCCAACTTCAGATATAACAAATGAATTCGGCAGTCCTGACAGTATTCAAAGTTTAATGTATTTGATTAAATGGATAATATCACCTATAGTGTTAACTTTCAAACCTTATATGTGGGGCCTTCCAACGAGTGATCAAACATAGAAGATCGAGCTTGGCCTTCCATGAAAACAAATGGAGTTTCGTATTTTGCATACACGACTTCATGGTACGTTCCATTCGACGCCTCTTTCATTAAAAATGCTGCTCTTCGATCAACTTGAACTAACGGATCGTTTCTGGCATAGTAATTGACTGCATATCATTATTAAATTTCGAAGTGAGCTAAGGAGCTAAATCAAAACTTTTTAATTAACTGTAAGTTGTAATTGCCAAAAAAAACTGAGGTGAAAAGATCCTTGTATGTTATAAATTTCCGAATTGTAACTTTAAATTTGAGTAGCAATACTTTTGAGCCTCTAGAATAGCCGGTTATTCAAGAATAATAAAGGTCATGGAACAAATAAGATTTTAGAGAAAAACAAATACGTCACCTATGAATAAGAGGACTGGTATTGGAGTAATAATGGGTACAAGAAGAAAAGAATCGTAACTGACTTTTGAAACTATTTATATATTGATCTTGTCATGAAAACAAATCAATTTTATAACAAATGATTAATATTTCATAACTTTTCATGTGATTTTTTCTGGCAAGTACCTTTTCTCTTTGTAGTAGAGGATTTGAAAGGACAAACTCATGGTTTGATGATTTTTAAGCGCATAGTGAGCTCATTTCTGATTAAAGGTCATATTTCCGAATAATTTCTGTGAAGGTTATAAGGTTTATATTAATTTAGCAAACAATTCTACACTTTCACCTCACCAGTATGCCCTGGAAAAAATTTCCGAGTAATGCTATGTGCACCGCCAAATGTTGCTACATCAATACGAGCTCTTTCTGACGATTTCAAATGGTATTTTCCCGCAAGATACGTAACCAAAGCGCCTCCACTGTGCGCAAGATGAAGAACTCTGCCTTTAGGACCAGAGTCTGTCAGCGCTTGTCGCAAGTGGGCTGACAATGCGCGTGCAACGTTGTGCGAATTAGACCGACATAAGAGGTCATAAAAAGCTCCAGCAAGATCAGCTAAGAATGATCCAGTAGAGGGATTATAAAATGCTCGAACCTTCCAAAACAATGCAATTTTGATTTTAAATTTGGAAAAATTTATACTGAAAATGCAACATTTTATGTTTATTTCTCCACGAAATACTCCAGATTATGTAAGAGCAGGTAAAAAATATATAATTTGCATGAAGGAAACTTGAAAGTAAACAGAAGTGAGCAAAGTGTTCGAAATGTGATCGACATTCTCAGTCTTCCTTTGACCACCAAAGCTATATTGCTAGAGGCAATTCAGCTTCGTAGATGAAAAGTGACAAATCGCATTAACTTCAAAAGCACCTCTTCTCAAGATAAATTGTTGTTTCTGGCGTTTTTGTAACATATTTTTATTAGAAAAATATTGCACCAATTTTTTTGAATTCAAAATATATTATTACTGTGCAGCAATTTTAATTAGCCTAGATTTAC
Source organism: Vaucheria bursata (assembly GCA_032358265.1). NCBI lineage: Eukaryota > Xanthophyceae > Vaucheriales > Vaucheriaceae > Vaucheria > Vaucheria bursata. Next base: position 114,775 of record JAULBW010022081.1, read on the forward strand.
TGTGTGTACACTATACAGAGCAATGGCTCGAAAAATATTGCTCTACAACAGGAGTACATTACTCCAAGTAAGAACTCCCTATGGAATAGGGACTAATATTAACAATCATTTTATAAACACAATTTCATGTGTAATAGTTAATATTTAAGACTTTTTGAGGTTTAGGTTGAAGTGAAAATATACATATGAAAAACTTTACAAAAAATGTACTACAGCAACTGCCATACGAAAGAGTTGAATATTCATACAATGAACGAGTGTGCATATATTTGTACAGATAAATTTTAATGTACGGATTCCGTAAAGGTTTTTTTCAAAGATTCATTAAAATAATACTGTGTTATGAACAGATTTTTTCCACATATTCTTCCCTTTTCTAATTTTTTATTTTTACCGCTTAGTTTAATGCTGACTATAATTTTGTCTTTCAGCTAACACTAACAGAGATACTCGTGCATATTTTGCAATGTTTACTATATACTCGAAAGAATTTTTATTCTCTTTTACAATGCTGCAAGAAGGAAAAAATCGCGGTCGAATAAAATTCATAAAGTATTAAAAAAACACAAATATTTTATGTCTTTCTGTAATTTTCTATTTAAATGATTTTTATAGGATATTATAACATATTAGTGCATTTTAGTAGTTGAAGGTAGCCTTCCGCAGAAAGATTAATCAGGCGTAATTTTTTCTAAAAATCCATTCAATATCATCCATTTGAAAATAATATCCTTTGCTATATCTTATAAATAGTGAAATTTTGGGATTTAGCGTTAACTGGTTTTTATGCTTTATTTTTTTCATACGCGCACCTCCTGTCCGAAAACAGCATCAAGCTGCTCCGTTACTCTGAGCCAGTCGCCTTCATTGTGATATATTCCATTTACAAATGTCACTATGTATTTGGACTGCGGCAATGTGATAGTTTCGTCTGATTGTTCAAATGGTGATGTAATGTTAAATGATGGCCATTGCCAGTCGATAGTAGTCCAACCATAACCTTGAACACTGATAATATCAACGAATACTGAAAAAAAGAATATAATAATTTGTGAAAGTTGGCGTCGTAACATTCGAATTACCACACATGCAGAATTACAGCAAATATAATCTGAGAATTGTAAAGTTTAACCAGTACAAGGTTTTGTTGCGCTTAAGGCGCAAATGATTATCCGTTACAAATAAATTTCTTTGAATCGCCAAAACCGTAACTTTCGTAGTATGTTCCGTTCCAGCGTTTGTAATCAACTAAATAGTTGTGAGATAGCTAAATACAATAACTGAGAGAAATAGCTTATCCATATCTATCTTCGCTTCAATATATTAAACTAGAATTCCCATGGGAAATGTTCAAAATCACGATTTTCGGAACTCATCTGAAACAGAGGAAGATGACGAGGATATGAAATGGATTTCACTCCCGCTTTCTTCTATTCTGAATGATATTTCTGTTGAGGTAAATAAAGTAGAACTTTTCAATCACTTTTGGTCATTCTTGGGCTCATTTATTGAAAATTAAAATTCGTTTACATTACATTGCATTATTGTTGTGATCATGTTTTCGGTCGATGCTGTATTCAGCGCACAAAATGGTGTGCAATCTCATGTACAGCAATGTAACCTATTTTAAACTATACGTAGTATGTAATTCAATTTGAATAATTCCTTGAATTATTCAAATTTTGCATTAATTCATCATTGATAATTAAATTGATGGTTGTTGAACTACTGCATAAATTCCTCAATGCTTTTACGTTACGACCAAATTTCAAAATTTACTAGTTATTTCGGGCCGACTGAAGGAAAATATAGCTCTTTTTGTTCATAATTGTACAGATCAGTCATATATTTATCTGGTAATTTTATACTATATTAAAATTTTTCATTAACCCAAGAAAATCTATATTTTTTCAGGGTCAAATTTCAAACCTTCCAATTTTTCCCAAGATTCCAATTGATGGATATAAAACAAAGCCAGACAAGAAGCCAAGCATTCCTTACTCAGAAACGCGCATTCAACGTCTGGTACAAATTTTGGAAAAATCAGAAGGGAACAAAGTACCAGCCACTATGTCATCATTTCCGAACCTTTCATGTGAAATTCCTGATGCCATTTCTTCCTCTACTAAAATCCAAATCATGCTTCAGCGAATTCATACAGCAGCACAGAGGATTAGTTGCATGTACCCGATTGAAAAGCATTTTACGTTACCTAGCTGTCCTGATGTTATTCAAGATGCTACGAAAGAAGTGCTTATAGGCGCATCAATGAATATGCAATTATCTATGTTACGCTCACTTCAACAAATATGTCCATCACTTTTGGAGAGAACACTTTTGGATTTGATCAAATATTTTGATGCATTTGACTCAATTGGACCGATGAATCAAGCATCGACTGCGCTAAGGTAATACCTTTGTGACTTTTTCTATATTATAACATCACATAACCTAGTTATCATGCATTAAAGAAATTTTACCACTTTTCCATACCTAAAAGTTGCTCAAGAGCTATAATTTTTTTCTATTCTCGAAACTAAGAAAATCTTTAAAACTATAAACTAGATATATAAGATCTACTTAGCATCTATCACATTTATATGTGCTTAAGATCAGCACAAATACCATTAAATTTAGTAGACTAGCCGAATTCTTTGTTGGCACTGCAAATTAAGTTTTAACTGTATTTCTGTTTATTCATAATCAAGTGCGCCTTTATCATTCAAAAGTGTCTTGAAACAATTCACTTAAGATATCTGAGGTTTTCATAAAAATAGAATTTAAGCTTATTGTATCTTTACTAAAAAGGGAACGAAGTGTTTATTCTACAAAGTACTTTTGGCTACATATCGAGTGGCTTAAAAACATAGCATGCTGCCTTGACACCATAACATAGCATAGTATAATATACCATAACATAGCATAGTATAATATACCATAACATAACAAGAATAAAAGAGCATATGTTTATATTTCACTAACAGATTTCGTTATCACCAGAAGTATACTCCAAACACTAAGTCATAATTATAAATGCAATTTTTCGTATTTAATCATGCACATATTTTAATGTGGCTTTTCGCTTGGCACAAGATTTCAAATTAATATTTACATTTATATGATGCTTATACTAACGGCAAATGAATATTTTGAATTCTGAAAAAGCAATTTTTGTTATGTGCAGTTACCATCTAAATAATCCCTGATATTTTCGTTACATAGTATGAACTTATGCCGATATTCAGAAATTATTTTTGTTTGGTCACCTGATTTATTGTATTGGTCATTTTTTGGCATTCTTATGAGAATTTATATTGATGGACTATCATAGTATTTTCTATTAATATTCATTTTAAATATTTTATTGATGCCTTGGACATATATATATACATATACACATTCAGTTTATTTATTTTTAGTGTGGAGAATTTTCGAGTTAAAATTCTTATAGCATTTTTATTCATACTTTTTAAGAAACACATTGGATGGTATCAGCAATTTGATAAAGGACACTATTTTGACCTCAGAAAATTCAAGTGAAATTTCTTCTGCAATTGGTTTACTCATTGCTCTTGGGCTAGCTCGTGGGTCAATTACGGATATTCTTACCGCATCGTCATACCTTATGAACCCTGCAGCAGAGTATCTTCCTTCCTATTTAACCCCAAGTTTTGCCAAGCTGAGTAAGCATTGTTCTCCATACAAAATTGAACCCCCAGATGGACAGTTTGCTACGGATATATTCATTATTCAGTGGTATGATGCAGCAGAGGAAGAGGCAGAAAATCAGAATGTAAAAAATAGTAATTCACCGCAGGGACTGGCAACTGGTAAATTGAGTATATGAAGATAGTTGTGGTACATTGATGCACCGGTCTTGCTAATGTCCTATGTTTAGACGGAATAGATGTATTTTGATGTTAGGGATGCATCCCTAAATCTCTATAGACATTATTTCTACCTATTACTAATATGAAATTATGATTTCAGAGTTAAAAATCCATGTCATAAATTGTTGGCTAAAACTTAATTGATTAATTAAATGACTTGCCTGTATTTTTGAATGCACTAACGTATCTCAAATATTTATATAGATTTTTCTATGAAAATTTGAATTTTTCTGTCTTACACTGCTTTAGCTTAAGTTTGTTCTTTGATAGTCAGCTTACATTTCTGTGTATATTTGACTAATTTTAGTATATCATTTTAATTTGTTGAGCTTTAAAAAAGGCTGTTTTATGAGATATTGCTAAAATGAAAACATATTGCTCCTTTGACATATATTATCTCAAGTAGAATGGTTAAGCCTTGGAGTGCATTAAAAAATGTAGTAATCCTTCAATTAATGTTGTTGACGTAACTTTTGAAATATGTTACTAAACCAAATCGCAATAATCAGTTTGAGCACTGATTTCGACAAATTTTTTGAAAATTATAACTGACTCTCAGCTGAAACTGCCTAAATTGAATTTTATTTGTGTTATCTGAAATTTGGTGTAAATTTTGAAACCGCATTTATTTAAGAGATGAATTAATCATAAATGCTCTAATCGAGGGATTATTGTAATACTCTGAATGTTTTTTTGCAGATGGGAAATATCTTTATTTGCGGGATGGGAGTAAGCAAGGAATAAATAAGATTGGTACCGGTCTACATGGAACTCTAGCAGGACACGTTTATGCAAACCATTCTCATCTCATTTCTGACATCAAATCATTTAAACGTAGCCGCAGTGACCGACAGTTTGGAGAAGAAAACGAAAAACCAGAAGATTATGCATCAATAAAGCTGGAAGCTACAGAAAAATTTTTGCACTCTGATAGGTCTCCTATCGATGAATGTCATTTTCTGGACCAGGTTAGAATATATATTAATATATTTATGTGTGCATATATATGAATTTATATTACGAAGAAAAAAATTTTTCATATTATTTTTTAGGCATTGTATGTTTCTCATTCTTCTTTTTGTTATTATGAATGAAAATACGGCAATACCTTAAGTGAACCCTAAATTACAATACATTCATATGAAATGATACTTTCTTTATTAAGAGATTTGGTTTCTGCAAGAAGAATTGAGGTAGTTAGTTTTTGTTCAATCTTTCCCTTCAGTATTCTGAAGAAAAAATCATTTTTTACATTTATTGATTTCAATTTTTAATTATCTACTCAAATTGAGTTGATTGTTTTACTCGTGCTCAGCAAATTTAACTTAAAATTTCTTTTTTTTTCATTTTAGAATCATTTGGATGTAAATATAGATTCTAGCGACTCTAGTCTTTCTAGTGAAGAAGCTGATAATCTTGTAAATTGCGTAGAAGATGATGCTGGATTAATTGCCAGTCTTACAAATTTTCTCGACGCTTCATCATCTAGCGATAGAATTTCAAGTTCTGACAGTGGGAGTTTTCACCTTACGAATCATAGTAGCACCCCATCTCTTTCATACCGCACGGAAATAAGACAAGAAACTGAAAATTTTGATAGTGCTGAGCAAGGATACTACTTTTCTATTGTTACGCTTTCAGACAGAATCTATGTCCATGAATCTAAAAGTGGAGTTCTTGAGCCTAATGAACTGGTCGTTCTTTCATGCAAAACGCTAAAAATTTTGGATATTTACACCATTTCCGAGCCGGAGATATGCAAATTGCTTTGGCCCAAATTGTGGCTACCAGTCCATAGATCTGATAAAATTTTTTTTCCGGAGACCTTAGGAGAAGATATTACTGAGGCCTCGATACGTACAATATACAAAAAGGAAGGCGATAGCAACTTTGTAATCTGCGTTGAAAAAAATAAAGTGATTGTTCGGGACAGAGTGAATGTTTCTGAAGCTATTAGCTTAGTTGTGGATTTCAATGTTCCAGAAAATTTTCGCCTAACTGAGGTAAATCCCCTTCAAATATTTTGATATCCAGGATGCATTTAAAAATTTTACTTATACTAAATGTTGTCAACTACAGCTTTTACTTTCAAGTTGAAAATTAAGAGAGAGAAGGGAAAAGTTTCGAAATAGCTTAATATATTGGTCTAATGAATCTGTCGGGACCACCAAATCCATTCGTTTTACCCGAAATTCCTTACATCCTGAAATATGGAGCCACAGCTTGGCCCGATATGACCTTTTTAATTTAATCGTTATAAGCGAAAATTCATTTAAAGCAAATTTGTTATATCGGACCTGCATTACATTCCAAATACATTGCTATGTCACTTTTTTATGTAGGTTGGATTCGAAAGTGATGAGGCTACATTTGATGGATTTGAATACTGTCTATTAAATGAGAACTCCGATTTAAGCGAATCCTCAAAATTCGAGTCTATACGTTTCGATACTGTTTGTACTAAGTGCAGGATTCCTATAACGATTGAATATTCTCTAGCGCAGAGGGTTGTTTTTTCGTTCACATGTAAGCAGCCTGAAATATTGCGCCTTTCATTTTTTATTTGTGGCCATCGTTTAATGCGGCAAGAGCATTTTTTTCCTTCTTTGCTGAGCGATGGGACAAATCTTGTTTTTGTACATGTGACAAAAGAAGATGGACCCAGCATTATGGCTAAAAAATTAGAAGTCATTGTTTGTGATCCTCTGAATGATCTGTCAGTGGTCAAAAATTTTTCGGTACAATGTGATCTTTCCGAAAAAGATCTTGTTAAGTCAAAAATGTGCTGCTATGGCAATCTGTTGGCTATACTCCTCCCCGAAAGCGATGAAACATTGTCAGAATACCAATACTACAGTTTTATCAACATTGATTTGTCCAGTCAAATTATTCTTAGTGTCGATAAAGGAATTATTTTTCGAAAGTTTAAGGAGCTGAGTGGTACTCCTTCTACAGGACAGTTTTCCCCTGCTTCTCCCCTTGGGCTATGTTTCGATGCACAAAATGACTGTTTATGGGGGTGGGGCTGGACTGGCAGAAGCGCGTGTGTATCGCGTTGGCGCAATGGATATGGACCTCGGTTTGTGCCAACAACAAAAATTGAGACTGGAATTGAGAGTGCACTACAACAGGCTGAGTATTTGATGTGGGAACTAAGGAGATTATCCGAAGGCTACGGTTCTCCTGGCCACTATAATGGCCTTTCTCATGACGATGCTGTGTTAGAGGCTGTGGGACATAAGGTAGCTCATATTTGCGCCATTTCATATGTTCATCATCTCTTTTTTCTATATATCTCTGTTGATCAATTCTTATCTTCAGTATTTTGAGAAATGTTCGAAAATTTTTTTTTGTATGCCATCTATAAATGCATTTATACATGTGCAGTAAAATTCAATATAATGAACCTCTTAGGATCATCACATTCATTCTTATGTATCTGAAATTTGCAATATCCGAAAATCTGAAGTTGAACTTGATATAATTTGACCACTTCGTTTATTCGTTACAAGTGAAAATTTGTTAAATGGAAATATCTTGAATCCGAAGTTTACTGCATATGTTCTTACGTATATATATACATATGATGCTTTAAATAAGAATTCCTAAATTCTTCATACACCATTTGAATTGAAATGAAGGCAAAATTGCTTTCCATGGATTCTAAATTGACCCTGTAGATTTTTGTACAAGCGATTTCTCCTATTTTCTCCTCAGAGATGATGGAGCCGGTAGAACTTATACTTGGTTCATTTTTTTAGCAAAAACTGAATTTTCATAAGTGGAACTCATCTGTATTTTCGATATTTTTACTATTATTTAATGTTAAAAATCTGTTGCTGAAATCTGCTAAAAATTTGCACAAGTGAATAAAATTTTCTTAAATGATGGCGAACAGATAAAGGGAACAAATCTAAATGCTACTGTTGGTCTCTGGTTTTTTCATTCTAAAGAGTCTTATTTTTGACGAAATGATTGTATGCAAGGATTTTTTAAATGTCTTCCACCGAACTGAGGCTGAGACTTAACGTTCGGGGAATGAGGGGGGGGGGCTATGCGTATTTATAAAAATGAGAATTACATGTACAAGTTTCTATTAGATTACCAAATAGATTCTCTTGATTAACTCATCAAAAGAAAAAGAATAAAATATCTTTTTAGTTTTTTTATGTGTATTGCTAATCCATTAGGAGGTTGATGGAATTGCTCAACTTATTGTTTGCGGACGGGATTACTGTTGTCACGAATGCGGATTGAATATAGTCGTGTTGGATAGTACTGCCCGAAAAGTCATTTTTCGAAGATCGTTTGAAACGCATAAGCCACATTTTTCATCTTACGCAATGGCATGCTTTCTTGATGAAGTGCCACAATCTTTCGTGATCATGATTGCATCTCAAGGTAAAACTATGCATTAAGCCTCTTGAAGCAAATTTTACTTCACGTTTTGCTCGACATTTTTCCATTTTTATGCCCATAAATTTTTAGGATTGTCATCAGATCCAATGCGTTTAGTTCAATTCATTTCAGCAATTCATTATATCTTAATAAAAACAATCAAATTGTGATTTGAATTTTTTGATCAAAATTTTTTATATTTAATGTCCACTTCTTCATCTAAAATAGCCTTCCTGCTACTTTAAGGTAAAGTAAATTGGGGTTTTCTGAAATTTTATGTCAAACATCGATTACTTTAAGGAGCAGGGGAGGGGGAAGTCTGGTGAACTGTTTTGCTGGTTAGCCAAAATCCCATTAGAATCAGTACAAAAGATTCATTTTTAAAAGCAGAGCTTGTTGATTTTGAAGCAATAATGTTGTAGGACTTATTTTTGTTCTATTGTTTTTTCGGTAATAGGTATGGCGCATCAATATTTGGGCCTGAGTGGGCAAGCATCACTAATGAAATTAGGCATAAAGAAATCGGCTATAGATGATTTTAGTCGCGGAAGCGCATTATCTTTTATATGCCGCAAGGTAAAATCCTTTTTTTCCTGCATATACGTCCATTCAACCATTTTTATTGCTAACGCATGCTGTACAGATATCTTTTAACAAATATGAATGCAGCTGCACATCAGTTCTCGCCCCACTCAGACCACCTTGCAGTATTTTCCTCGCTGCGCTACAATCAGTTTTTATTGCCTGTTTGCATTTTGTACAAAGGGATCTTTACTGATTGAATTTCATTGGGAAATATCATTTTTTCATGGTGTTTGGGCAAAATCACCCCTGAAATTATTCAGTTTTAATAATTCCAGAACTATTGCTTGTTCTTCCATTTTTTATAAATCTTGATTTACTGTTCTGTTTGTTGATTAATGTTTTAACGATGTAAACTGTTCTAAACTTATCCTCCCACAAAAAATGCTCCATTTCGACCAGGTATTTAAAATTATAAAAAGCACAAGCCTAGTTTCTTTTTATAATATGGATGATTCATGCGTATTTTTAAATTGGATAACGGTTTTAGATGTAGGAATAAAACTTCTTTTCCCTGTATTGGATAAAAATTTCTTGTGCATACTATAAAAAGGCATTTAATAGTAATATGGTTATATTCCGATTTTGTATTCCGTTTCATACCATCATTCCATATTAATGTTCTTTCATATAGGGTTGTGAGCATATCGTGCCGCCTCAAAAATCTCCTAATAAGAAAAACAAATGCTTCTCAAAAGTAAAAGTACGCCTCCTACCCCCTAACATTCCCCTCGTAATCCAAGCAGAAACATCTACAACATTTCCATTAGTCGATTTTGTCCTAGACCATGCTGGTTATTTAGGTCCAGAGTGTATTGATGAAATCCCCAATGAAGCTATTTTAAGAAGGTCGTGTATTATTTCAGCAATCACCTTGCTAGGAGTTCAAATGCATCAAGCACTGGTCGGACCAGGTGAAAAGCATGCAGCTGCTCTAATTCCTCCGCAAAAGTTTGCTGAGCTTCAATCTCTTCTCATTCAGGTTGATATAACTTGTTTTTTGATTTTATATAAGCTTTTCCTGGATGAATATATTATGAGTGTCCTACATACAAGCCATTAGATAAGTTCTAAATGTTTATTTGTAAATAAATTGTCGTGTTTAATTTGAAGACCAGTGTTGTTGGTTGCATTATTAAAAGTTTCTTGTTACTTTCAAAGGAAAGTACTGTGATTTGAATGAGCAATGAGGGAATATTATGTTAAGCTGCAATTTTAAAGTAATATTATTCATAGTAGTTAATAATATTTGTATGAACTCTTTCATCACTTCATTTTTTAGTTTTTGTTCAATTTTTAATTTTCTAATCATGTATTTTTCATTTGCAATAGTATAAAAAGGTTCTAGTCAATAGTAGTTTAAATGCAATTCAATTCAGATTAAGTAACTGTGTTTGAATGAGATTCTTTGCATTTTTTATGCGTAGTATGTGGCTTCGCACCCGCTTGAAGGAAATTTAAGACCCGAACTTGCTGATGCTGGTACAAAATTGTTTGCAACATGTTTGGATGTGTTTTATCCATGCTACAGCTCTGCCAGGGATTTATTTGACAATTTCATTAGATTGCATCAAGAGGGCACCCTTACTCATCGTGAAAGCTTTGTTTTCAAGGTACAGTCATAATAATAAAAGATGTTGTATGCATATTTTATGAGGGGCAAGGAAAGTGTATTATCTCAATGAATAAATCGATTATTCGTGTTAAGTCGTCAAAAGCTCGCATCATGCATAATTTTCTACAATCGCAATGCTGTAAATAAGGATGAAGTGTCCAAGTATCCTCTATGCAAAGATTTTCAGCTTCTATTTTTTGTAGCTTAAATAAAGTTCTAAATGTTTCAATGTTCAAAGTGAAATTTTTCTTTGTAGATGAACTTATTTGAACTAAAACTATTTTGAAAAATGACCTTTAAAAGGGACTCATTATGAGCTAAAGTGTCATCAAGGCATGTTTTTATCATTCAGTCATAACCTTCTAAAATCTTTGATCACTAGTGATATGAATTATTCTTGAAATCTAATACTTTAGCCTCTTTCTACAAATTTATCTGTTTTACTCGATTCACATATTTGATAATAAAACCCACTTATTCTGCGTAGTAATGACATTATTTTTTATACTTAGTTTTGATAAGCTATTTTTTGTTTTTCCGTATATTTTCAAATACAGATTTTACTTGAGCGACTTTCATCTCCAGCAGAAATATCAAGTTTTCTGGTGAATGAAATGCCATCGAATTATTTACTTCCCAATACGCTGCATTGTCTTGTAGGTATTATATCAACTGAAATGAAGCGCCGATTTGCTTGTTATGAGTTGAATAGGTGTGATGTTATGATTAGGAAAACAAGTAATGAGTTGTGCAATGCGACAGTGAAGATGCTCATGGCACTCACAAAGCAAGCGTTGAGCCGAGCCTACCAACTCATCACCGATTCCGAGATGAAAGATCAACTTCAAGCTGACGAAAAGGTAGAAAAAGGAACAATGATTATTATTGATTTATGGAATTCAATTGGAAAATGCGTGGTTGAGCAGCTTGCTATAGCGCTAAAGGTGGCTGATGGTTCAGTGTATGATGAGGCGAATGGAGACTTGATGACTGAGCTATTACCGCTTCTTGCAGTTGTTACCGGACTTTTGGTTGAGGAATACAAAATTAAGGTATGTGTTTTAGTTGAAACAAGGGAGTGACGGACCATTTTGGATTTGATTCACTTGTAATGGCCTTTGGAAGAATCACAAGTAAAATCAATTGAGTTCTAACGTAATCCTGTTGATAGATATTCCTACAACTGAATCTGCGAAGTGATCCATCTATAATGTAAAGGTAGAATCTGATTCGTAATCTGATTCACAATTTTTAAGCAAAATTCAACTAGTAATTTAATCCAAAATCAGAATATTATATTGGTATGATAAATGAACTTATTCATTTTAAAAGTACAGATACAATTGCTCAGATTGAAAATTCAATGTTTTTTAAACAAATGAATATTGTGTGTAAATACATGTGAAAAGTTAATTTCTGCTCTTTTTTAGATGATGAGCTCTTTGGGAAAAGTTGCATCACAAGTCATCGAAGTGTTTGACGTACTTGGCAAGTTTGTTGCAAACCTTCCATCCGAGCCTCAAGCTTTTCAGCAGACTAGTTCAAGTACCAAATGTAAAGTGTTTGAATCGTTGCACAACTACTTGCCGGACACTAACCAGCTTATAACCGTATCGTTTCCTGGGTCAGAGTATATTACTATTGTGTTTGATGAGCGCAGCGCTACTGAATACAAATACGATACTCTTATTTTTTATAAAGATGCAATGAAAACTACTGTGCTACATCCGGATACGCCATATTTTAGTGGGAGAGACAATAACCGTAATTTTCCTGGGTTTGGTGGAAGACCGCCGTTAGTGATAAAGTCGGATACAATGTATGTACAATGGACTACCGACAACTCCAATGAAGACTGGGGTTGGCGATTCATAGCAACTGCCACTTACAAGTGAGTTTTAAACTAACTTCAATGAACTATATTATATGATATTGATATGCATTGATGATATTTTTAAGTTTGGGAAGAAAATAGACCAGTTCTTTTATAGTTATTTGTGTATAAGAAAGTATTAAATAAACACAAAAGATAATGATTCGGTTGACAACAAGGAGTAATTAACCATAAAACTTGGTGTCTGCTTTTTATATTAGTGAGTCATCCACTTCGAAGTTAGAGTAGTTCACTTCTGGTCAGCTTAAAGTTTAGTGCACTGCTAGGTTTCGATGCTCAAAATATCCATAATGTATAGATAACATATGTTTTAAATATTCATCAAGTTCATTTGAAAATAATTCTTTTTCTGTAATGATGGAGCCTTTTCAAGTATGTGTGAGAATGCACTGGCATAACCTAGTTGACTACATATTACATTGACAACTTTGTCTTAATATACTAAGTAGCATATAATTATTGTTAAATAATATTTCAGGATTGGGTATGTCGAATGAATTTCACAGATAATAGTTATCTCTGTTACTTGGCATCTATATCACTTTATTTTACTCCCATTGCGGTTCTATTTCATACACACCTATAGTATAGATTTATCCATCTTGCAGTGATAAAGTATATCCTACTCGGGATCTTATTCAAAGTACTAGAAAATATGAGGTTTGTGTAAAAATCGATGCTATTATCAAAATGACATCATCATAGTGGAAAATGAATATGGATATTACAATAATAGTTATTCTAAAATAACTTGCTAACAAATCATTGTATAGTAATTTTTAGTGGAAGGCTTCTTATTGATTCCTAAAAGCTTGAAATTTATCGATTGGTCGATTTATTAATTGGGCAAATTTACCTTTTCCTTCTTGTTCCATTAGTAATAAAGTTGATTGATATCGATTATTTTCTTTACGAACGAATATTTTTAAAACATATGTATGTAGGAGGAATTATCGCGTTCATAAGCATTGGGCGAGAGACCTTGAAATGCGACTTGCTTCTTGTGGCACATCTCTTGCTTCCACGTTGATATCGTCTACTCCTTCTGAAACTCCTACAGAGGTAAAATGAATAATTCTGTCAAATATTTTACCTTTAACACAGACATAAAGATTATTTTTTTGTCGTTATCAGATTACACGTCTGGAGGGTCATGCTCACATTACGTAGTAGGCAAAATATTTCTAGAATGTTCTTTAGCATTGACTCTAGAATAATATCTATTGTAAAGTAGGTAGAAAGACTTTTGAAGATAATATCTCTCTTTGATTCTTTGCAGCTTTATCAGGCTATTCTTTTTTAGTCGATACTACTATGTACTATCAATATTATCATACACTAGATCCATCATTTCCTCAGCAATACCTCTAATCATTTCAGAATCATTACTTCAATTTTTTTGTAATATTCTTAAAAATGAACAAATGAGTTGATTCATAATCATATACGAGAAAACGAAAATGAATCTATGAATTTTTGAATCAAAATTTGCCTCCAAAAAAATTTTATTGTCATGGTACTTACAATTTTTAATGAATAATGGATTTGATAAGCATGCTACTTAAGCAATAAATTTTTCAATTAAAATTCCGAAAGGATAATTTTTGCCTTCTAATTTTACAAAAGGCATATTTTCATCTTTTTCAAAATACTTAGAACTGATTCGTCCTTTTTTTGCTCACCCTGTTAACTTGAGACTTTTCAATGACTTTACGCCTATATAGATGGATATCTATACAGAGTGGCTTGAAGACCCTTTACTGAATGATTGTGGAAACGAATTAGAAACAGAAGATTTTTTATTGCCCGAACATGCAATTACAATGGGGCTGATCCAACAGGAACCAGGCTCCCTTGCTGATTCACTCTGTATACGTATGCGAAAAGCCGTTATGGAGGACCAGGGAAATGTTGAGCCTATAAACAAGGCCGTCCATGCGGCTTGTGCAGTGTTAATAAGAAGTCAAGGTCTTGAAGGACCTGCATTGGCTGTAGCTCAGGTGGGTATATTTTTGTAAAACATTCAAATCTGACTCGATTTTATAGTGCGTTAAGATCAAAATTTTGTTATGTATATCCGTTCAAAACTTTGCATACAAAAAAGCCATGTCATGATGCTTGATAATTTGGTTTGGAAATTGTGCGTATTTGAAAATATATGTTTTTTGTTTAGAATCCTGTAACAACTGGAAATGGAGGAAAAAAGTGTTGCACAAGTTACATTTAAAGTTATTATTAAATTGCAGAAAATAAAAAAAAATTATTTATTGACAGAATAATATTTCCAATTGATTCATATGGATTGTATACAATCATTTTCAACTACAAATTCTCAAAAATCATAAATACGCAGTTAAATGAAATTCCTAAAAAAGTTATTTTTATCAATTATATCGGAAGAAAATATGTACAAAATTAACGCCATCAGCATTCCTATTCAGATTGCTATTTCTTGAATATTTAAGAGAGGATTAACCACTCAAAATTAATACTGGCTAGTAATGCAAATTGTGCATCATATCCTTTTTGATAGTGCACTCAAAGATATTGTCCATAGAATTTTTTTTAGCAATCTTAAGTTGAAGTAGAATATGTTATACTAATAGTGTGCATTTGATTTCAAAAGTTGCCCATATTTCATTTTGGCAAAATTTCTTTTTCTATTGTACATTTTAGCCCTTTGTGAAAATTTCATTTTAGGGCCAGGTCAGAGCTGATAGTCATGCTGGCCTTGTAAAATTGTGGAAAAATGCCCAAAAAATGAGACAATACTTTGACTATGGCGATGTTCGTACTGTCATTCGAAACCAGGTATGCCGTCACCTTTTTACACCAATTATTCATTTGATGAAGATACAATGAGAAAAGCTCTATTTTATTGAGTTCATCCTCATATTTATAGTATAAATTGAAATGGAATACGCCTAAAATCACCTCTTGTTTGGCTTTGATTTTTTAGATTGAACTTGAGACCCAGCAGCTCTCCCAGCAAGTACAGGTTATGGGGGAGTTGGAGCAATCAATCCCTCCTTCTTTGCCATTACGACGGCTCAGTAGCTCTGGACTTAGTAACAGTGGACAGCGCCGAATTGCTCACAGAGTGAACTCAGGCTTAAGGCGAGGTCCCTCAGTTTACCAGGGTGCAGAGGAAAAGGTGCATAAAGATAATTCATCGAAAATTTAATTTGCTTTCATGGAATATATACTTCTGATAGCTGTTTCATATTGATGTGGGCTAGTATAGTATAACCTAATATACTAGAAATTAATATTTATGTATGTGGGCTTATAATAAGTTTCTGGAATAATATTTAAATTGAAATATTTACATCAAGTACTCATAACGATCATACATTGCACTTTAGTTCAAAGTTCACACATCACAGTTTTTTTTCATTTTTTACCTATCACATTGAGATAAATAAATGCAATTTTAGTTTAATTTTAAAATTTATACCCATGTATTGGATTTTTTCTTAGGTTGTCGCAGAAATTAGCGAGGGGATTGTTCAGCGAGCCAAGTATTTGCTGAGCATAATGAGTATAAATCATCCTTGTCAATCTTGTTTTATCACCCCACATAGGCTTGAAGAGGATATGCTACATTTTGATATTGATGAAACCTCTGAAGGATTTTCAAAAGAAGCAAAGGTAATTTTTATCAAATGCATAGCTACCAATGTTAATTATATACTTTTGAAACATTCAATTAAAATTTATTTATATTTGACACTTGTTATTATTTGGAATATTTTTTTGGGGTTATATATCAATGCATTGTGCCATGAATCCGAGCCCTTTGTTCATATCAGGTTTTATTTGCACATGGGTAATTTATGCACAAATATTGAGTCTTATCCATTCTCGAAATTTAAGAACTGAACGATTTGTATTTTGAAAGTAAAAATCGGGTACCTCTTTCAAGCTAGCTTTGTGATATTTTATTAACGAGAATTATACTGTGGAAAGATATTTGAGTTTTTATTTCATTTATTTGCAACTTTTTAATATTTTTTACAGCTTTTTGAAATATTTTGTAAAATTTTGTTTTTCATCATTTTTTCAAATAACTGTAGCTTGAAGTGGAACAAGAGACCACGGCTCAGAGACTAAAGGCTACTTTTCAGTATCGACGTCGGGTGGCTGAGCTTAAAACTCAAGTCCAAACTGTTTCTGAAGGAGAAAAAATCATGACTTTCCTTCAGTGCACAGCAATTGAGGTAATTCATATTGTATAACAGAACTAGACCCAGTAGAAATAAATGAACCAAGAAACTATTCAAATAAATTTTTTTCGAATAATATGCATATTGATTGGGCTCTGCTGTTTACTTTTTAAGACTTCAGTATATAATTTCGACAAAATGCAACAAATTTTGAAAATTCACAGTTATAGATATGAAGGTAACTGACACAGATGTGTTATAATAACAAAAAAATTGCAGGAGATTTGCAAATTTTGCTTACCCACAAATAGCCAGTATTCCGAATTTGAACTTATATTAGAAAAGATATTTTAGAGACCTATTTTGTGCATTCTGATAAATAAATGTGTAACGTGCTTTATATTCGAATAATTATAGACTTTTCTATGTAACCGTGCTACTTTTTTAGTTCATGTGGTCAATAATATATTTTGATTCTCATGTACGCATAAAAGTAAACTTGTCGTTATACATTCCTCATTCAAATAATGACACCAAAATTTTCTTTAACGTTATTAATGGGCCTACATTCCTTAACAACTTGACATATGTATACGTATATATATATTTAATATGTTATTGAAGTTCTGTTATTCCATCTAGGTACCGAAATTACTGTCAATAAGGGCTCAGCGAACTAACCTGGCCATTTCTCGTGCAGCTGGCTTAAGAATGGCACAAACGCTTATTTGTAATCCATCCTCTTCTCCAGAAGCTCGCTGTCAAATGATTGAAACTCTTGGTAGCGTACTTCGTACTATGAGTCGTACAGATGTGTCTCATGATCAAACCCATTTTACAAATTTGGTCGAGGTAGGTCTCATTCTGTATTATATGTTTCTTCATTTCGGGACTGTATATTGGAATCTTTACTAAAATTGTTGGATTTTGAAACCTACGTATTATACTGTATGCTGAACTTTATAGTTTGTTTGTTAGTTAAACTTTGCATTTTTTAACTTTGTACTGTTAAATATTGAAGTTTACTCCTTATTCTCGTTAAAATTTGATCTTCAAGATTTATAAATATTCTTTTAGGCAAAAATGTATACATAACTTACTGTTTTTGCCTTAATGCGCCAGAGTATATGCATATATGTTTGATTAAAATGATAATGCCCTGAAGGACAATGCTTTGAAGATCTTACTTATATATTATGCAAAAAGACAAAGTGAAAATTATCGTCCTTTTATCAAGCAGTCTGGCTTGATTAATAGCACCAAAAAACGTGATGTTTAACCATTTTTCTTCAATTTTTATTAATTTAGTATGTTTGCATTTTAATGGAATTTTCTGTTCAGCACCTTTTAGACATCTTGAGAATTTTGTTTCTGCCTTAGTAAAGTTCCGCCTTTGACAGGGGTTTTATATGTCAAATTTATATTGATCCAACCTTGGTTGCCTGACTCGACTTCTTCATTTTTTCCATTAACCATTTATATTCTATAGGAAAAAATTACATAATCCTTTCTTATCTTACTTCATACTGATTTTATCCTTGAGATATATAGAATATGTATATATGCACGAATCATTCAAAATCCGGTTATCATGCATCCAAAAATATATTTCATTTGTTATTAAGTCTACTAATATGCCAATAGATGTAACTTATGTAGCCTCAAAACTGTTCTTTTTGTCACTTTTTAACGACAAAAGGACAATTGATTTACGGAACAAAATTTATCGCACGTTCTTAGGAGACAAGTAGGTTACATAGGTTTGAATCCTCTTAGGCTCCTTGTATTTTTTAAAAGTAGCACAAACGCAAGTGATGAAATTTTATTGACAATAAATATTAGCCATAATGATAAACACCCATATTTATAACGCATCGTTATAAAATTTACTTTACAGTTAAATTCTTCCTTATCAATTACAGTTCAATATAGTTCAGCTTCAACAATTCATAGTTAAATACACCATTCTGTTTTAAAAGTTCATGGTTCAATGTAGTCTTGATTAATATATGTATAGGATTTATAGAGATTATCAAATGTTATAGGCAGTTTTTCAAAATCTAGGGATGCAGTACTGAGGGCTTTTTGGAGCTGGTGAATAGCTTTGCTCAGCTTTTAGAACACTCTGTGACACTTTTACAAGGCTATTTGGGTAGTTTACGTAACCAACAAGGCCAAAGACCGCAGCACGATGCAGTTGCCATTGCATTAATAAAAATATGCGCACTAGACTATGATAGCAGAGATTATACAATGCTGGTCGAATGTGGCCTACTTAAGGTTTGTTGAAAATTTATTTTTACTGAATGCTTAGTACCAAATGATCATTGTGAAGAAATCAGATAACACTTATAGATGAAAAATTGAACTGATGTATGCAAATCTATCTTTAGAAATGGCTGATTTCTTAAAGCAAAATCGATGCAGCTGTGCCATACGAATATTTTTTGGTGCTAACCTTTCCGTGCGCTGATCCATATATATATAAATAGCACTTGGAACTCTATGTTTATGCATAGTTTTTATTTTATGTAAAGATCAATGAGTGCACGTGATTGTTACAGATACTACTGTTTCATGTGCATTATTTCAAAGTTTACTATACGGCTGAAGATTCATATGCAATAATTTTTTGCCATAGAAGTGTTCTATTTGATGCAGATTTTGATTTTTTTATATGGGAAATGATGCCTTGAATAATTCAATTTTGGTTGGATATGTCAGGTTTTGGAAAATTTGATGAAGGCAACTGTACCACTTCATGTACGTAATGTTGCATGGAGCTTATTTGAAGTTTTGATTACTCGCTGCGTTGTCTTAGAGGTAAAAAATGATAGAGTGTAAACATTATTTGACTTACTTGAGCTACCAGTAAAAAATTGTTAGATTGTAAAGTTAACTTTGGTTACAGCACTGCCTATTTGAAGCATCTTTACCTCTTTCTAGAACAGTTTTGTCAAAAACCAAAGCATCTGATTGGTTATGGCGAATCAAATTTAACAAAAACTAAAAAATAATCTTGCAAATTTTCAACATCAAACATGAATTTTTATATACATATAAGAATGTAAAGACTATATTACCAATTATATCATACTCTAATAAACTTCAGATACGACAAATTTGTTGAAAACAAATTTTCACTTATAGAGAATATATGAAAAAGTAATATTGCATCAAGTTCAGCTTCAGATTTTCAATTATCATAGATTTTGGATATATCAATTTCATTCAGTGGCCACGACAGATTTGTTATATTCGAAATCCACTGTACACTAATCCTGTGGTAATTGCTTGAAATCATAATACCTCTTTAGAGTTACACTACTTTTGTCTGCAAACTTTATGTGAACTGTATGCGATCTGCAATTATAATTACAATTTTTGCTCTGTATGAAAAGTGATAATTTTTAAGCTGACAAGCTCAAATTACAGAGGGTTACACTTCGATATACAGATGACAGAAACATCCCTAAACAAATTGCAATATGGCTAAATGTAGTTTTGATAAGTTTAAAATTAAAATGACATCTTTTTAAATCTATAAAAATATACAACCAGATTGATAAAATAAATTTTTACCTTGCATTACAAAATCCTAATGAAATTTTCAAAGAAACACTGCGCGAAATGCGCAAACTTTCCATATGCAACTCCGTGCAGGTATACGATTATAAACGTCTATATTTGTTCATCACACTTTGGAAGAAGAGCTTTCCTTGTCACTGACCACCTTGCCATATTCATCCCATAGTGCATTATATTTATTTTTGTTATTTTTTAACCGCCTATTGTGGCACTAGAATGTATTTTTCAAGCCTCTTGTAATATAATACAAAAAATTTACACCATTTATTAAATATTTTATTGGATTATTGAAGCTCCCAAATCATCCCAAAAAATGTATAACGATGTAGGGTAAATGAGCATAACCAGGCCTGACAATCACTAAAATTGATTAAATTTGTATGATTTTGCACTTTTCTATGTTATTTGCATTTGAGATTCATTTGCATATTTGAATGTTTACTACTAACATTTCTTTCCAATCTCATTACTCTTTAACTAGCACTGAGCTTTTTATAAAAAAAGTTTAAAGTTTCTCGATGTTTTAAATAATGAAATGCAGAATTTCTGACCAATTTTACGTAGCATCGTTCAAACGGATTTGATAGCAAAAATTTCTTTTGAATCTGTATAAAATTGAATTTATATTATCCATTTTTTTTCTAATGAAAATCAGGATCAGATTATGGACAATATGCATAGTCCGTCTGAATTCACCAAAGGACTATTCGAAATTTTAATTGCTCATATTGAAGAAGCTGCGACTGTCTCTTCAGCTAGTTCACTCTCAATCTTATCACACTCATTGACTAAAGTTGCCGATATTAGTGGATCGAAGTATCTCTTACAAGGGGGGCTTCGGTCCACCGATACAGCTCGTGGATTGGCTGTTCAGGGGGTCGAAATTGGCCTGCAGCATACAATTTCTTTTTGGATATGGAGAGATACTGTACCTGGAGATAGTAGAAGAGGTTCAGCCCTGTTTCGGGCCAGGGAAGCCCCCCCTGAAGTAAATGAAGTGGTGATTCGGGGGGAGAATTGGGGTCGTGGGCCTAGGAGTAGCAATTGGAATGTGGGCAACATGGGAGCGGAAGGCAAGGTAGTTCAAGTTGTAAAGAGTGGAGAAGAGGGAGGATATATCGTGACTGTCAAGTACGTCAATTTTTCTGTTCTTATTTCTATTTTAGCGTTTAAGCTTTCGGAATATTATGAAAATATTATATGTGCATATATATATATATATACATTCATCGTCAAGTGCCCAAATGTCCATTTAAGGATGTGTCCAGATAAAAAGTATTTTAAACCATTTAAAGAAAAGTCGTCGCCTTGTCAGCTCTCCAGCGTTCTAAGGTGTAACTGTATAGTAAACTTAAGATATGAAATTACTATTATTGATTTCACATATAATAAATAAAAAAATTGTACTGTTTCCGAGTTCAGCTTCAGATTTTTGTATGAAAGGAAATAATTCGTTACATTCTAAGTCTACTTCGTATGTACATATATATACATATATGGATTATTTCAGGTTGAGTCATAATATTAAGAAAACTATATATCGTGCAGAAAACAGAAATGAGGATTTTCTACTGTGATTTTTAAGTAAACTTAATATAAAATGAATTTATCGGGACTGCCAAATCAATTTTTTATATTCGAAACTCATTAAATCCGAAAACCTAATGCTAAACTTGACGCATAATGACTCTTTGTTTACTAGTTATTAGTGAAAATTTGTTCAATGCAAATTCCTTAAATCTGATTATCAATATGTATATATATATATATATTTTTTTTTTGATAGATTGGTGAGAAAAGTTTAAAACTTAAATCTATATATAATTCATAGTTACATAAGCACAGAATCTCAATAGCCTTGGACGATTTAAGAATGAGTTTTTTTATCATTCCTGTACATATGTAATTGTGAAGATGGCCATGCGGAGCGCAGTCAACTTATGGATGGGCTTATGATGATCCGCCTAAATACGATCTTGAAGTCTCAGAGGTACCAAACATATTCTGCCCAGAATGAACAGTAGGCATATGAAAGCTTAGTAGAAATAAATATATGAGAATTCTTGCATTTTTCAAAATCAGAGAACCTCATTTGTAGCATTTTAAAAAGTGATTTTCGATAAAGACTATATTCTCTATTACAATAGCTTTAATAAATTATATCTTGCTAAAATAAATACAAAGAATGAGCTCAACAACTTTCATTGATCTGTCGACCAAAAAATTTTTGCTAAAATTGGGCTTAGACAGTACAAAAACAGTACAGCATGCATGATTTTCACTATTCCTTTATGCATATGAAATACATCTTGGCACGAAAAATGCATTATCTTTTGGGCATAATTCGTATTTTTTTCCTGTTTCTAATAATTGATGCCTCCCTACATGCATGGTGATTGAAAGAATTGTGGGTCTCACTAAGTGTTTTACTTTAACATGCAAAGTAGTAGTATGTTGTTGCCAATATAATATATTGTCTACTAGGTATTACCAGCATAATTGCCAAATATAAAGGGACGTATTATGTAACTTTTCAGTTCAAATAGTTCTTCTTATTACAACTTTTAGTATTTATAATGGCATTTTTTAAGATTTTTTAGCTAAGAGTACAAACTTGTTCTGAATGTACATAAGAAAAAATAAACTTGAAAATTGCTTTTTAAGGGAGCGGGAGGTTATGTATATATGAAAGGCATGGATCCTAGCTTAACTAAAGATGAACGAGACAAACCATTCAGCTATTTTGGCCTGGACTTAACAGCCGAGGGAAAGCTTAGATATCATACCCGTCTGGCCCCTAACATGACCTACAGAGTAACTGCAAGCCCTAGTATATCAGCTGAAAAATGGACGCATATTGCCGTTGTACATGGAGCCGAAGAGGCTAAAGACAAAGTGTTCCTGTATGTGGATGGGGTGGAATCGGGCCAAAGAACGCTGCCATGGAATATGTCTTTAAATTCTCCAAGTGATGCAACCAATACTATTGTAGTTGAATCGGAGCATCCGTATAGCAATAATACATCCCAATTTTGGGATATTGCTGTTGAAGGAGCAATTGAATACAATGTGTGGTTCGATTCTAAGGTATTGCTTGAATTTTCGTGCAGATGCTTATTTTCATTTCGATTTATACTTTTGACGTCACTTTCGTACTGTACAATATTGCAATTTGTTCGTCTCGATGTATACTATCTAAAATATTTGTCATGAAAAGGAAACTGCTGTAAATGCTAGTAATATATGTCATAGTATTATATGCAGTAGTGCATACCAATGAATAGTTAATTTTTCCTGCCAAGGAAGACATTGTGGTTCATTTAATAATAAGTCTATGTTGACTCCTATAATGAAAAAATTTATGCATTATGTAATTTGATATTCAGACTGAATGATAACAATTATTTTATTGACAATATGCAACTTTCTGGTATGTATTGAAGTCATACTATTCTAAACTCCTATTTCTTCGTTTTTTTGAAAAATTTAGTTAAAATCTCTCTGCTATCATCGATTTTTTATAGCTGATATTTGATGTAGACATTGAATAATGCTAAAGAACCATGCATGATATTCTTGTATTTTCTGTATCAGAGCCGTACCGAAGAATCCTATGACTACGTGCGTTTCTTGCGGGGATCCAGAGATGAACTTGATAACTTTTGGGGAGATCAAAAGTATTCTGGTGAGGACTACAAAACTTTAACATTATCAACAAAAATGTGATATTCTTCTATGTTTGGATTTTTTATATGTAACTTAGGCTATAAGTAATGGGTTTCTGAGTTGAATTGATGCACTTCTTTGAAAGTTTTTCGAGTTTTGTAGTATGAAAGAATTGCCATAGTTTCAAATTGTTTATTTCATCATTTTTGTTATGTATTCCCAAAATTTCTTTGCTGATTTTGAGCTGATTGCTAGAATTTGATTAGAGATCTTTTCCGAGAATTTTTGATTTTGCATGTATGTTCACCCCAAGATTGTATAAAATCTCACTTACCTTGTATCGACTTCATTGTTAGAAAACATAGGTGAAAGGATGTATCTGTGCATACATCATATTAAATTTTGGCAAAATAAGACTATAGTACTTTTTAGATGTGAAAGCTGGTTAAAAATGAATTATCCGAAATTCAAATTTCTATTTTTCTTGTAGGCTGTAACGAAAATTCAAATTGGCCCGGTACTGAGGGAAGACCCCGCCTCCAAATACCAGCTGAAAAATTCACAGTATTCTTTTTTTCCGATAGTACAAATAATGACTGGGG
This sequence comes from Vaucheria bursata, assembly GCA_032358265.1. NCBI lineage: Eukaryota > Xanthophyceae > Vaucheriales > Vaucheriaceae > Vaucheria > Vaucheria bursata. The sequence continues at coordinate 139,176 of JAULBW010022081.1, forward strand.
TTTCCAACTTTTTGTTCAAGCAGTCGTCCCTTCTGCCGTAATAAATGCCACCAATGAAACAACTCCAGAGCCTCCAAATAATATGCAAAACTTGAATATGTATCCCTTGTTTATTGGCCAACCTCCCTCCTATGCTTGTCTAGCGCATGCCTTTTCGGGGTATATATCAGACTTCCGTGTCTTTTCAACAGTGTTAGCACCTCAAGATATTGCAAGATTGGCTGATAAAGAGGGGGCACCACCGCGTCCAGTCTCTTTGAGAGAAGATTTCATCATAAAATTGTTGAGTATCGTGCAGCAATGTATGAGAACTGCGGGGAACTATGGGTTCTATGATGAATACCCTGGTGTCTCATCTCTATTTCTACCAAAGGCAAGTGTACATTTTTCTTATCATCTTGAAAAGAAATATACTTTTTGGTTTGTCTATTTGAATGCAGAAGAATGTACTTCATGCAATTTATGCTCCTGGAATATTCTACCCTGTCACAAAGTTACTTATTACTTTTAGAAAAGGTTATTGTTACGTATTATATTAAATACCATGCAATTAAGAAAAGTAATGAATTTTTATCATTAAAGTACTAAAACCTATAAAAGAAAATAAATTTAAATTAAAAATGAGTGCATAGTTTTAGTGTTTATTCAGTAAAAAAGCCTTTTTTCAAGAGATTATCGTGTGGATGTGTTTCACCATTATATTTTTCCAATTTTGGTATATGTGTACTTCTACTGAATATGTTAAATCTTAATCCTTTTATTGTTTTATTAGAACAGAAAATATTAAAATCTTTATAGTAATGACACATGATTTAAGAATAATAAAATATAACTTGAAATAGCATTAATGTTTATTTTAAGGGGTAACAGATTTAATATACAATGATTGATATCCATATAATCAACAATTCTATAAGAGTAACAGCCAATATTCATACTCTCTATTTTCAAGGTTTTGGGTCCTATATTGCAGCTACTTCTGAGGCCAGTTGAAGGTGGTCAGGGAGTGTCCTTACATGCGTGCATCACCCGTCTTTGCCAAGTACTTTTACCTAGACTTCCAGTATGTATGGTGAATTCAAATCTTGGTCAAGATAGCTGCTTGATAGAGATATTGTTTCAAAAGACCATTGCTTCATTTCCAGCTACAGCAGGTTCCAAAATTTATGACCCATGTAACTGATATCTATGTACCAAATAAAGAATGCTGATTCATATAATTTGCTCTAGTTTATTAAAGTCATGTAGCATGGTAAATTTGTTTTCTTATGCTAGTCCATCTTATTATTTGTAAGACTACACGTAGTGAAACACTATTTCACAAATTTGAATAAAAATACCCAAATTTTGAAAGACGCATGAAGCATAACTTTTGATATATGTAATATTCTATTAAAGATATCAGTTTTTCTAGTTGAGCTCTATTCATGTATCTGAAGTGCACCTAGCTGATCCAACTAGTGCAAAAATTTAGAAAAAAGTCCCGAAAATGTAATGCACTGTTGAATTTAGTCAATACATGAATATAAACAGAATGTACGTAGATCTGCCGTGTGTGTCAAGGGACTCAACCAAAATTTCATTTCAATCCTTCTATTTATTTTTCATGGTAGACTGCATTTTTATTGAAAATAATTGTTGCAAATTTGTGCTATTAGCAATTCTCATTCTATACATAATAGGCATAGACGGCTCCTCAGAGACTTCAAGTGCAAAGCCTTGTGGAGAAGATATGTCCGCCTATTCTTCAGCCCTATTAGATCTTATACGGGCCCTATCTATTAGCCCTAATTGGATGAACCGCATCTCCCAGTTCATTCAATCCAGTCTTAAATCTAGTAACTCACTTTCTTCAACAATGACTATATTGGCTCTACTGGGAGGAAATATGAATCACTTCCGTATTGGAGGGGTAGCTTCATTTAGTTTAGGCCCAGATCAAGTAATAGATGAGTGTGTGCTACTAGCCGAAACCTGGCCCCCCGTGCTGTCAGTACAAGAGAAGATGGAGCTTTCTCTGGCAGAAACTGAAAAGTTTGAGGCAAAATGGGCCGGTTCAGCAGGGTTCGGATCTGCACTTATGGTAGTTTTAGAAAGTAATCCAGGGGTTTCTCAGGTATTACCGAGAAAAGTGGTATCATTGGCGAATGAACAAAACTCACATACTACATTTGTATCTGCTTTTTGGAGTATGGATGGGCTAGAATATGTAATTGAACTACTTGGTCGATATTTGAGTCTGGGTAGGAGTGGTAGAGGATACCAGTATTTGTCGTCAGCTCTATCGGATATTGAAATTTTGAGGTAAATTTGAAGGATTCGGAAGAAAATCTTATTGTTAGAGAAATACTTTAAAGGAATTTGAGATAAATGTTATTAAAGGAACACTATAAAGGTATTTTTGTCCATGGAATATGCAACATTTTAAATGTTGCTGGACCCCAGGTATGTATGAATTATCACTGCATTATTCAACTTTGTTGTGATTTTGATCTTTTAATTATAAAACGATTAATTTGCCGAACTTTTTGTTTTTGAAGGCTACACATGAATCAAAATATTAATCACCACGCTTACTTTTTGCGCTTACATATTTTATATGAAATTTACTTCGTGCAGTGATAAAAAGGATATCTATTCTGAATTAGAGCTCCAGCGCATTACCCTATTGCTAGCCTTGATTCAAGTATGTTTTATATTGAAATTATTATGCAAACATATGTTTTTACGATCCCAAATTTTTGCATATATGGTATTTAAGTATATTTATTTATGAAAAAATATTCCCTTGTTTATTTCATTTTTTCTACCTATATTTAATGTACTGTTGCATGCACACTACACTCCTCTTGTAATAGTTGCCAAAACAGTGAATTATGTATTACTCTTTTTAAGAAAGATTCTAAACTGATGCTTTGAAATGGTGTAAATGTATTCAGAACCTCGTAGCTTTTTTAAATACATTCCTTGGTTTATTATTAAAGTTAGAAATTTTGATCATTTTTTGTACCTGATATGCACGTTGCATGCATCTGTATGCTCAACGAATTGGAGGCAATACTGTAGTAGTATAATTTTGATTATACTTAATTGTTTATGTTTATATATGTTATGGATCATTCACAGTGAACCGCTATGGCTAACTGTATTCGTAGCCATCAATTAAGGTTCATGATTAAACTTCAAGTTGCATTGGATCCAAACGTTAGTTACTTGTTTTTAATCGTAGTACTCTCTTCATCTTACATATTTTGTAACAATTTGAGAGTTCTCAGATAACCAAAATGTCTAAATCGGCAGTTAGTATTTTCATAATTATAACAAATACAACAGGCCATGGCAGCAAAGACTATATATGCTCTTATGGCTTCGTCATCTGTTGGGATGACCATCGCGTTGCCCCTGTTCAAACCTATTATGATGTATGCACTGGCAAATACAGCGTATACTAGTCAAGAGCCGTCGGAATCAGATGAAAAAATGGCAAGTATATCAATGCTGGATTCAAAATTGGCATGCATATGTGCTCTGTTGTTCGACGCTCTTCATGCTTCTTGTGATTCTGCCAAGTTGCATGATCTTTTGCTGTACCCTGAAAATGTAATTCAAGAGCCTTTGATGAGTCCCAGTCCAAATATTTCATCCTTTTTAAATCTGGTAAACGTCTATTGTTTTATTTTCTCAATAGAAGATAATATATGCTTATATCGATACCAAATATTGGTGCAGAATTATCTGTAGATTTTTAAATTAAACTTATGCGATGAGGTTACATTTGGAGGATTTTGAAATTATTCGGAAATAGTAGAATGGTAGAAATTTTTCGAAATTCGTATTTCAGGCAAATTTTTAGCAGAAATTTTTTTTGGATTTCTTACTTATGATGAGGCACTCCTTTTTTAATCATGTTTTACTGTTGTAAAGATTGATTTACGAACTACAAATTTAAATTATATATTGCAATACAATCATTATGAAAGTTTGAAAAATATGTACATTTATACATTGCTCTATAAATTTATGTTGCCTGCCAATGCTGCTATGTCTATAGTGGTCATGGCTAAAAAAAATCTCATCATGAATTTCTCAACTGCAATATAGTCTTCAACTGAACTTGAACTGTACACCTGAAAGTCTTTAGTTTGGGTCTAACATCAATTTACTGATTTATCAATAGTCTGTTACTTGTATATGAACTGTGATCTGTCGTTACATTATTTTACGGTCATAAACTGTAAGCAGGAATGTTATGCTCATCTCATATAAAGTTAACTTTTGGATATTAATAAAGTATGAGTTTTTGGATAAAAAGTTATTTGTATAAATCAGCCTTTTCTAAAGCTACTGTGCTGTGATATATATATATATATGCACGTAACATGCTGTGTGAGTTACCTTCGCTTGGCTTTTTACATATTCTAAAACCCGCAGCAAGATGATCTGAATGGGATTCCGGAGCATTTGCGCCAATTTATCATCAATGGACAGGAGGCTGAGAAAGTGGCAATGATGGAAAACCCGTCTGATAATGCTGCTGTAGTCCAACATGCCACCGTTGGCGAGGTGAATGTACAAAGTCAAATTACGTATGTTAATACAGCAAACTTTGGATGCAACAAATTTGCTTTTAATAAATATTTGCTGAACTAATAAACAAAAAAATTGTATTGCGCCAAATTCAGCATCAGATTTTCAGATAGAACAGCTTAATTATGTAGTCCCTACAGATTTACTATATCGGAAGTGGCTGCATCCAGTTTTATGAAAGTTTCCCAAGTGATAACTAGGCCCATTTTGTAAATGATTGGTTGCAGTATACCCTCAATAGTAGCCATAATTGCTATGAAACATAAGTTTTCAAATTAGTATTAATTTGCTGATTATCCAGCAACAGAAATGAACAAACAGAAGAGGAATGTGACGAGAATCGCACAGGAAAAATCATTCAAAAATTAAAAAATAATAATTCAAGCAACAGCTATCAAGAACAGTTTACGACAAGTCAAACTGTATATTGAACTGTGCAACCTGATAAGAACAATCTGTTTGTAATTTGACATTTGATACTTACCGCTCTATATTTTTTCATCCTGCCATGTCTCCTTGATAATGATTAGACTTATATTTTGATTTAGTCGATTCGAAGGAAGAGTACACTATGAATGCATTGTAGCATTAATGCAAAATTTCTTTTTCTCTCAGGTATTGTTAGCTTGTGATGTACAAGGGGACTGGGTGAGAGCTAGGCAAGAGTCTTCAACCCAATTTTTTTGGATTCGTCGACGAATTGATGATCGTTTTTTTATTCTTCCAAAAGACTCGTATGATTCCGAAACCGATTTAGTGCGTTTACCCTTAAAGTACATAGAGGGTGAATCTGCTATTAACATGTACATTGCTCCATCAATAAGCTCAGAGAACCCTTTGCACTGGCTTCCCGATCCTGAAATGCTCAATGCAGAAAAAAGCTTCAGTGAGAGTATTGACTTTTTCATATACTTTGTCTTGCAACTGTGTTGAATTTCCGACTGGTACCTATCTGCATGATTATTATTTTAAGGAATTCTTGAAATCAAATCAGGAATTTGGATTCTAAAGTTATAAGTACTTTGGATGCTTTTAATTTATCAATTTTCGTTTCCCTGGGCTATACTTGTATATTTTCGAGTTCCATTTGTACCTAACAGATTTATAAATATAGCTAGTATTTGTTACATATGTTGGTCATCAAGAATTGTCTGAAGGCAGTTTTGTTTACATGGGCAATCGCCTCCAACTTAAGATGAGCAATTATGCTCAATTTCAATGGAATAGCTGAACCCATAGAATTATATTTATTTTCTGATTTCTTAAATGGTTTTTATACAGCTCTGCCTGCATCGGAGGTCTTTAAGGGCTGTTTAACATCACTTATACCTAGTGCGGTCAAAGCAGCAACAGCCACTGCAACGGCATATTCGCGGAAAGCGCTTATGAATATGTTGATGCATAAAAACTTGAGTGAAGATGTATTTGATAGTCCTCAAGAAATTCTGCAGTTATTAGAGTACGTGCATGAAGCATCGGATAGGGATAAAGATGCTGAGAAAGCATTGAAAGGGCTAGATGGCTTGATTGCCAAGGAGGTACTTGCTGGTTTTTTATGTTATAATGCATACGTACATGCCGATACATTCTGATGTATGCCGATATATACCGATATATACTGATGCAAACCGATATTATATGCAAATACATACTGATTACACTGATAGATATATGTAAACCGATGTTAATACATTACTTGTCATGCTTAGTTGCATTTGTATTTGTTTGTCTTGATATAGACCTATATTGTATATTGCCCAGTATGCTACCCATTACTTGAAAATGAAGTTCTTGAATAAATTTCTGGAACGGTTCTATGTTTAAGTATGATCGTGCATTTCAATTTGTTATCGTTCTGACTTTTCCTGTATTCTCTGCTGCCTCTGCATCGCTGTGCTCTGTTAACAATACACCTTGCTAATGCATGCATCAAGCGTATGTAACAGCTGGCCTAAATATATCAATGATTTATTATAATTGCGTTTGAATCTTATTTTGAGTCATAGTATATATTTACCCTATATACTCTATCGTTCTGATTAAAAATACTTTAAATAAATTTCAATTACAAAACTAACTGTACTGATGCAATTGATTTACACTGTATTATCTGATATATGTGCATTTTACTTTTCTGTGGATTAATAATGCTATAACACTATCTTACAGCAGGAATTTTGAAAACAATGATTATTGTCCAATATTTTAGCAAATTAACTAATAATTTGTCAAATCGCATGGAAAAATCACGGAACATGAAAATATCACATAGATATTACCTAACAAAATTATTTTATTTCAATTTACTTCAATGGGGCCCTTCTCTAGTAGGCTAATGATTTCAGGATATTTCAACGCTCCCCAAACTTCTGTTTGACAAGTTTTCGAATTGCCTCCTATTGATATGCATTTAAATTAAAAATATTAGAAAATTCATATCAACCGTGTTTATCTCAAGGCTGACTAGTCTAGTATGCTGAATTACGTACTAGTAATCGTTGTTGTTTTCATGCGTGCGTAATGACGTAAGCAGTACGAAATGAATATCGATGATTTTTTTATTGGTACCTATATTTTGGATAAGTTCAATCATGCATATATTGCAATTCTTAGCAGATTGACTCCCTTGCATCAAGTTTGTACTTTCTCTCTTTTCTGTCTCAGTAAACTCAGTATTATTTGCATTATTTCTACTTAATTGAAATCAAAAGCAAAGGTTTCCATGCGTAGTAATGAGGTGCCTGTATTTTAGGCCGAGAGTGAAGATAGATGGGGGTCTGAACTTGCTATCAGTCTTCTTAATTTTTGTACCGGGCAACTTACTGTGGTAGAAAGGCTGCGCCGTTTGCATGTTCCCACATTGGCATGGACACGTACGATAGAAACATCCCATCCTTATGAAAGCAATACGAACGAAACCTGGAAGGTAATCTTCTCAAAAAAAGATATTAAAATTGTATTATTAGCAAAAAAAATAATGTGAATTGAATACAGTAAACTTCGGATATAAACGAATCTGTCAGTGCTATTGAAAAAAATCGTTATATACCTAAGTCTAAAGTGGAACTTAACCCAACACAACTTTTTTGTTTGCTCATTATAAGTGAAAATTCGTTGAAAACGAATGTGTTTTATACGATTTTTACTGCAAAAAAAATCATTTCTATTGATTTTTTAAAGGTTTTGCCCATATTTTTAATATGTCTTCAAGGTTTCGTTTCCTGGCTCAAGGCGTATAATAGCAATTTTCGATAAACGCACAGTAACAGAACAAAATTGCGATCACGTATCTTTTTCAGGAGTCAATGACAATAGGTGCTGGGGTGCAGAAAAGTATTCTGGGCGCGGAAACGTATGTATAATATTATATGACATCAATAGTTTTGTCTACATTCATGTTATACTTCTTCGGAAAATACCGTTGATGACAATTTTTGAAATGCATTTCGAAATGTCAGAGTTTGCTTTATAGCTTTTTCTATTCAGCTTTGATACCCGTGATCTGGATTTTTTGATGAAATTGTGGCTTTAATTTTTGCACTGTAGGTATGGCCGGGAGTAGGCGATCAGCCCCCTTTGTTAATACAAGATAGTGCAGTTAATGTTACATTTAAAAGCGATACCCAGAATACTTGCTGGGGTTTCAAGTTGAAATTATATGGAATAGTAGATGAGCCATCCAGCGAAGATAAAGCCCGATGTGAAAAGTTTAGCAAATCGGTATGCTTAAGATAGTAAATATTTGTGCTAATGATTTTATTTTTTTATTGCAGTATTCATAATATTAATGCGTGAATGTATCTGTACCTCTTTTCACTGGTGCATTAACAAAAAAGCAGCATCGAATTATGTTACTTCTTCTAGAACATTTTTCTAGCAGTATTTTGTCTAAACAATACTACTGTGACTGCATGATTTTTTTCTTAAGTCGAAATAATACTCAGAAATGCTTCTCGTACATTTTTTTTATAGCTGTTAGTTAAACCTGACTTGAAGCTTGCTTGTCGGCTTATGAAATTGCTTGTAAAGAAGAGCACTATATTGTCCATTAATACATTGTACAATACGAAGGTGTTGAAATTAATCCACAGTCTCTTACAAATCGGGGCTGATGGGGAGAAATTTTATATTTCTCAATTCCTTTCTGTTCTTTTTAAAGAGGTACGTACGTGTATGCATATCATTTGTAAGACTTTTATTGAGTACTAAAATATTTCATTTTTGTACATGCAAAGAAAATTATTTTAGACAATTACATGTATCACGAGTGCCTATATATAAATATATATATATATTCAGCTGACATTTCATATAACTTGATAGTTCATTATATTATGTTCTATTATTTGATGGTGTTACCATTCCACTGACTCCATTTGCTGGTGTACATTGATATCTTAATATTCGATTAACTTGTAACTTTCCGTGTAACCGATGGTATCAGGTTCTGTAATATCTGCCCTCTAATTTATTGCATACAGTTTTGCATTGGTTTTTGCTTGATTTTAGGCCAATGGAATTGCACTTAGACCGGCGTTACTTTCCCAAGTTCTAGTTCTCGGTAAAGCTGTGACAATGCTTGCAGTGAAAATGTATAATGCGCTAGATGGGTCGTCGGTGCAAACTCCCCTGTTGCTCGCTCTCATCAATGCAAGTGTAACTTTTCAGCAGTACTTTTCAATGGAAAAGCTTATTTCAGCTGAATCAAAGCTCTTATCTTCTCCAATTGCTCCATACATGCTTGCAGGATTGAGTTCAAGATTGAGTAAAAAGCAAAACAATCAATTAGGCTGGAGAGGAAGTCCATTGCGGTGGTGTTCAGAGGTGAAAAAAGACCAGAACTGCTTGATGTGGTTGAAATGTTTTGAAGTGCAGATTTTTTAAATTTTTTATTCATTTGAAGTGTTACGATAGCGTTAGTCATGTTCAGTTTCATTATATATCTATATATATTGTTGAAAACAATTTGGAACAAACAATTATGGTATACAGCCCAATATTCTATTCATTATATGAATTCTGGAACAATGCTCAGTTGGAGTATACTTGTGTACCTCAGCCTGTCTTCTTTCTTGCCCCATAAAGTATTCATAAGACTATGATAATTATGTGATTGCCATAAAAACATACATGTATAATACAAAAAGTATTCAATCTCTACTCATCAGAAGAAATGAGATTAATTGTAGATATAGCGAATGTACTATAACTAGTTTATTTTTTTCGTTTTTCAGGGGCTACCTGGATGGCTTCATATAGAAGACAGGGAAGGGGTAAAGGGCAATGTGCTTCGTACTATATTCAACACTCAGCATGAATCTGAAGCATTCACTGTAGTCGCTGAAGGCCCGCATAATGACAGTTTTCACCAGTTCGATTTATCTATTTCTATGCACTCGAAGCTTGTCAATCCTAATGCTAGTACTTTAAATGTGGGATTAGCATCCTTGTCATCCAGAAGCGCATCTCAAGAGCTTTTTCTCTACATCGATATCTTGGGAAATCTATTCTATTCCTCAAAAGGCTTGAAACAGCAAGAAAAATTTTGCTCCTGCATCAGAGATGCAGATATTCTGACTTTTAAAATCGACGCCATAGAAGGCACGATAACAGTTTATAGAAACTCTGCATGTGTTGGAATAGCTATTGGGCCAAAAAATATAGGTGCATGCTTGGAATCTTCCATATCTATCGAAGACTTCCAAAGCCTTCGACCAGCCATTCAAATTTCGAATTCAGTGGACAGGAATCATGGTATATCTGTAGTGATAAGTTCAGCAAATTGGCTGGATGAACTGCCAGATTTGGTTTCCTCAGTGGCATCAATTTCAGGCGCAAAAGCTCGTGCCCTTGGAACTTGGCAGGGAGATCTACCTGATTGGTATGACAGCATTACTAAGTCTATTAATGTGCTTAGTTCATGGAATTCAATCATGTATCAGGAATGCTCTCGATTTTCAAATAAACTACATTGTACTGTAATTGAGTCTCCACATCCGCTAATCCAGTCTTGGAGCTCAGAGTCGATTGAAGTTCTGAATGCTTCAGCCCTTGAATTACGTTTTGATAAAGCTACTGATTTGGGAAATTTTTTTGAAATTACTCTATGTAGTAGTCTTGGGGTAACAGTGTGTAAGCCAAACAAATGGAAAAATCTTTCGGGGGCTATCATAAGTGAGTACTCTCCTAGGCTTTATGAAGGGGACAGCGTGGTTCGTGGCCCGTCTTGGGACTGGGGGGATGATGATGGAGGGGCAGGGGGGATTGGGATGGTCATTAATGTATCAAACTGGAAAGAAATACCTAATGCTGGAGTAAAGGTTCTGATATATATAATATCACTAATCTCACTCCATTTATGGCAGTTTCAAATTATGTTCAGTAAACTTTGTATAACAAGAATCTGCGGGGAACAGCAAATTGATTTGTTATATCTGAAATTTGTTATTTCCAAAATCTGAAGCTGAACTTGGTGCAATAAGATTTTTTCATTTATTGCTTATGAGCAAATTAGCTGTAACTGAATTTTACTCTGCACAATAATTCTTTAGCTATTATAACAGGCTTATTTATTTCTTAGAGATCATCGTAAGGTTATTTTGGTACATGCTGGTACAGTAATCATACACAAAACTAAAATCTGGCTTTCTCAATTGATATTTTTACTATTCGAAAAATGGTACAAAGGTATAATTTTTTAACACTCTAAATGTGGCCTGTGAAAATACAACTTTAAACAAAATTGCACGGATTCGTTTGCATGCAGACTTTGTACATGTCTAAACATAATAATTGACTCTAAGTAAAAAACTATGCAAATTGAGCTTTTAATAGAATGTTCTAATCGAAGAATTACTGCATATTTATATTTATCTGCCAACAGGTTTACCAGTTTAAAATAATGTAATGTATAAATGTATGAGAGAATTAGGTTTCGATTATTTGTGCATGCGTTTATATATTTTGATGCATGTATTTCTCAATGAAAGGTTGGATTTCAAATGGTAATTTTTTGTGCATAGGTCATGTGGTCAGATACATCTGTTGTCGGGTTATATCGCTGGAACTACATGTCAATGTACGATCTCATTCCTATTGAAACTGGAACATTTAATGAGCACCGGCCAATAATCGTAGCAGGCAATAGCGTGAAAGTATGTGCAGCAGGCTCAAAAATGGACTCATCGTCCACAATCATAGGTAGTACTTTTACAAACGCATTGATTGTAGTTTTTTTCCGGTAAATGCCATTATGCACCCAAACTTTAAAGCATATTAAGAAAAAATAAAATTTTACAGAAAGTTATGAACTTTTTAATGGTCTTAGAACAAATCAAACTCTTTCCTATCTTTTCCTTCAATTATGTTATAAGCTGTTACACAGATATATGTTTACCCCTGAAAATGTATGCAGGGATGCACGTATGTATTTTCAATTTCTACTTTTTTATTTTTTCAACTCTAACAATCGCTTTTGTGCTGTTACATATATATTTTTTCGTACATGAACATGTTATTATACAGTTTTGAATTTGAAAAGCGATATATATATATATATATTCATATATCCGACTGGACTAGGCTGTATTCAAATAATACTAATGTTGACTCAATGAGCTGATGCTTCACGTGAAATTTTTTCTTTTATAGCAGCTATGGATAGGAAATCTATGCCTGTGGCTGTATGCTCAGAAGAAAGTACCATACATTTGGAATCTTCTCCACAAAATCTCGAACTTGACTCAGAAATGAATAGTGTTGGGTCTCATTGGGGATTCAGGTACTTCGAAAATGATAATTTTTTATACTCGTCAATTCCAGTTTTTTCAAAAGAACTAGTTCAAATTGTAAATACGAAAGTTATCATTTCTACTCTTTAAAGAATTGCATAGAGCACATACATAAATATTCATTACATTGATTCATACATATATGCACATGTATATTTATGAATCAACAAAAATGCATTGGATTTACCTCGCAATAAATACGAAGGCACGTACAGCAAAAAATCTTTTTATTCATGTTACATGCTTGCACATGTAATCCTCAGAATTCATACTAAATATTCATGAAATAATTTATGCAGAATTTTTAAAACTGAAGTGTACCTTTGAGTTTAATCATCAATGTATTTTTTTCAGTGTGTTCATCATAATAAAATTCACGTCTTTTTTCAGAATTCAAGTTGTTCCGTACTACTCTCAACATTTTCTGGCGAATTCGCTATCTGACATGCAAGTCCAACATCTTGAGTCTGAATACAGCAGCGATCCTAGTGTCAATCGTCTTTTGGATTATACTCTAGTCAAGTATATTAATAAACGTACGCTGCAAGCACGGACGGATATAAATAATTTTCTATGTTCAAAGTGGGAAAACTTTAAACCGGTCAATTCGGAAATGGAGAAGTATCCAATTTTGTATAAACATATAGAGCTATTGGCTGACCGCTTCTCTACAATTTTAGAGTTGAATTTGTTGCTGCAAAAAGCTATTCCGCTAATAGATTTATCTCAATTTGACAGGTGATTTTTGCATTTTTTCATTATTTTCATTACTGAATTTCGATTTCCAAAGCCAAAAGGTATGCATTTTCAAAATTGACGTATGGCACACTTCGGATTAATCAAATTTGTTAGAATCCCCAAATTCATGCATTCTATCCGATATTCTAATTATATCCAAAAATCCAAAGTTAAATCGGGTACAAAATTGCTTTTTTGATTATTTTCCCAAAGCGAAAATTCGTTAAAGGCAAATTTACTTTATCCGAAGCTTACTATATATAAATATGTGTTTTTTACGTCATTTTTTGCTTTGAGGAGGTTTGGTAGTGCTGCTGATCTTATTCTAAAGTATAGAGAATTGGTGCTACGAGCTATCAAAGATTCTATTCTTGAGGGGGCTGTCAGTGCAACCGCTTGCGTTAATGCTGAAACGAAGCTCACATTGAGCCGTTCACAAGCTGCAAAACATATTAGACTGGGCGAGACTGACTGGGAGGCCAGGTACATTATTTGTAATTTATTTCATCATTGTAAGCTTTACTTTTATAAAAGCTATTTGGGTGAGGTATAGATTTGGTCTCAAAATATATCATGACTAGTGTACTGGATTGTATACTATTCTAGTCTGTATCAATATAATCGAATATAAAGAGGTATGACCAGCGATATAATTAATAACTTGAATGTGGCTTTCAACACAAATTTTCCTAGCTTTATTCAATAGTCATTTTTGAAATTCAATGCCATAAAGTAGCATTTCATGAAATGAAATAAATCCAATATATTAGTTTTGTTGAGTTCATATACATTGAAATCAATGCAAAATTTTTTCCGATGTTATACCAATATTCAGAATGAAGAACTTGGCCAAGTAATGTATCAGCATTCTATAGTTTTGGTCTTAATAAATTGCTAATAATTTTTCATCAAAATGAGAATTACCGATCCCATTGGTCTCTTTACTTAATTTTTGTTAAAATATTTAATTCTTTTTTGTTGCAGTTTTTGTTATAGTAAGTAAAATACTGCGTAAATGCAAGAAAGAAATATTTGTGTTACAGTACAGTACCCTCAGTCATGAAAATAAGCATCTATTTTTGATAGTGGCGTTATCCAGTTGAAATGCAAAATTAAATTATTTTATTTGCCAGCTCAAAGTTCGACTTCTATAGCTCAATGCTCAATAAATTCATAATTCATATAGATAGCATAGGCAGTAAAAACTCAACATTTCCATTTTACAGGTGGTCTGTTTTTGGCCAAGCTTTTCGAGCATTGCGTACTCAGCAATCGAAATTTTTCCGTATTTCCCTCAAAACAAAACTCTATGAAACTATATTTGCGGGCGAGAGTGCCCATGATGCTGGGGGGCCTTACAGAGAAAGCTTTGAAATGTATGCACTTGAATTACAAAGTACGGCCTTGCCTCTATTACTGCGTACTCCAAATAACAAGCATGCTACCGGTCTAGTTGGGCGTGATCACTGGTTATTGAACCCTGGAGCTACCTCCCCCCTGCTCTTAGAAATGTTGGTATTCCTTGGGAAACTCATGGGGTGCGCTATACGTACAAAGGTGAGTAAATTCAGTCTATTGCGATTTTTAATCTTTCTTCTAAGAATCTTCAATTTCAGATGTATGTTCACCCCATGAATGCAAACCCTTCTATTACCTCGTATTAAGCTCATTGCCATAATAACCGTTAAGATTAGAATTATTTCTTGATAAACGCTATTACTGTTGCCTGTGAAAATTTTGAAGCAATCAAAACCATGCTAGGAAAGTTTCTTTGTAAAACAGTATTGATGGAATGTTTACCAGCATTACATGAAATTTCTGCCAATTTAAAATATGCTTTTATTCGAGAAGTACATCGATAAAAAACGTACGAATAAAAGGATTTAGGTGCCTGCATGTTTTGGTGTCTATGCATTTGTCAACAGATTTATGTATAATAAATAATTTCTACTATTTTTTCAAATCTACTTTGTGAATTTTATTTATCTCAATGCTGCATATGAATAGTAACTGCTGTACTTCAAATTTGAGCTGAGCACTGTAAAAAGTATCTTTAACTTTTTTTATAAAATAACAGGAGTTCCTTGCTTTATCTCTGTCTCCGATTGTATGGAAGTCGTTAGTTCGACAAGATTTGACTCGTGAGGTACATTTTGTTTAACTTCTTTGTGAACTGTTATACAAGAACTGTTTTATAATAAATGTATATGAACCGTTTTACAAGAATTCTTCATGAACAGTTTTAGTAAGCTGCTGGACATATATTTTGATATTTACTATTCATTTCATGGAAATCATGATTCGCCAAATATCAGCAAATAGGAATGATTTCAAAGATGCTCATTGCTTTAGCTTTGATTATATAGATATGCATATTATTGTACTGCTCTTTTTTTCTAGTCCTTACTTATTTACATAATTTTTCTCTGAAGTTTTCTCAATTAAAACAGTATTTTACTTTGAAATATATATGGCTCAGATCCCATCAATATATATATGCCTGCATAGTAAACATAAGATCTAATAAATTTTTTGAGACTGCCAAATAAATTCATTATGCCAAAATTCAATATATCTGGAAATTTGAATGCAAACTTGGACACAACATGGTTTTTCATTCATTCGTCATCAGCAAAAATTTGTTGAGTGCTAATTTGATGCATCCATCGTTTACCGAAATCAATTCAATTTTATGTTTTTTAGGACTTAGCAGGTGTAGATATGCAGTTGGTTCAGTCTATGGATGCAGTGCGTGGCAAGCCTAATGGTACCACTTCGCCCCTCACAGAACAAACATTTAGTGAAGCTGTTATGGAGACTTTTACTGCTATTTCATTGGACGGCAGGTGCGTGTATTTTACAACCTCAGAAATGCTCAATTATAGACCAAGTTCTTCCATTTAACATTTAATGAATGAATTTCATTCGTGATATACAAAAAATCTATTCGCAGTGTCATTAATTATGGATTTTTTCTTTGTGCCTAGTTTACCACATATAGCGTTCTAGGGTCCGATTTATAGAGCTCAACAAGAGAAATCAATGCATATGATTGGATATAAAATTGATGTACTGCATCAAAAGTTCTGCCATCTGTGCATTTAGCAAAAGTATGAATTAAATTTTTTTATTCGGATTTGTGGATTGGCAATTTTTCCATTGCGAGTTTTGTACATTTGCAGAGGAATACGAAATATTCCTATTTTTCTTTAATAGAACATTATTTTCCAGCATTTTAATCTTTACCAAGAATTACTATTTAATAAGTTTTGCTCAAAAATTCAAATTAAACATTTATGTTTTGCAAACTTATCTTGGTGTGCACATATCTACGCAATACAGAAGGTGTCAAGGATATAGATTTTGTGTTAATAAGCTAACTATGCAGGGCCTCATGCTATAAAATGCCTAACGATGACTTAAATTGATTAAATCTTGAGATTTCGCTTTCATTTGGACTGCATGTTAATTGATAATGTAGTTTTTATGCGTAGTAAAAAATTTTCGGCGGAGGCACGGTATTTTTTATATTGGTCTGGGATGTATATGGGATTTTTCCTTTTTTTCATATTAAAAGAAAATATTTTTGCAGTTTCCTTAATTTCTTTTGTCTGTTTAACACAAGACCATACTTTGAATCTTTTCATACGCAAAATTCAGAGAAGTTGAGTTGAAAGAGGGTGGGCGATTTGAACCAGTTGTTTGGGAAAATCGGTTGGAATATGCCTCCCTCGTTGAGCAGCAGCGCTTAACAGAATCGATTGCACAGGTACTCATCTTCAAGACTGCAAACTATATGAATAGAGCTTTTTTGCCATTTCTAAATGAAATAATTACATAACTTTGATTTATTTGTCATACTTTTGCAACTTACATTCGATATAATTATAATGATGTTGATTGATTTCTGTTAATAGAAAGCAAAAATAATAGAATTTTTTAATTATTACTATTATGAATCGGTACTATTTAAAAAAATCATTGAGTTCAGCAGTCAAAGTACATGCAAACATGTAAATTTGTTACTCCTGGACATATGCGTATGTACGATAAGTACGTACATTGAAGCCCGAAAAATTTAACGATGACCCCCATTGGCACAATCAAAGCTAATGCATTTAATACGGATTGGCTGAGCAAGGCTTAATGCACAATTTGAGTCTACTAATTGTTCATTTGTACAAAAATTATCCTTGCTTCTGAGAATCGATTAATCTTGCTGGGGATTTGATATGGCGTTCACAACTCGTAGGCCCCCTGTCAAAGATGTTACTTGTAAAGCTCTTTTGATGAATTATTTTATTGCAGATTGATGCAGTGCGCACTGGCCTTGGTATGGTTGTTCCTATGTCAATATTGTTGCTATATACTGGTGAGGAATTAGAAGAATCGGTGTGCGGAACGCCAGTCATTGATATATCGCTGTTAGAGAAGGTCGTAGAGTACTCGGGGTGTCGTAAGGAGGATGCTCATATTAAGCTTTTCTGGAGTGCATTGAAGCAATTTGAGCAACATGAGTTGGCCCTCTTTTTGAGATTTTGCTGGGGAAGAACTAGGCTACCTCAATCTGAGAGCCAATTTTCTCAATCTTTCAAGCTCCAGTCCTTTGGTAAGATCAACCGATTTATAAACAAAGTTTATGCTCTATTATCGCATTTAGATATTCTTTGAACACAGGAAACCATTAAAGTATAGCTATGAGTACGATAGTTTCGAATCATTTATTTACTTTAATTTACAGCATAATCGAATTTTTCTTCGTTACTCATCATATATACCTAAGAGCTATGATTATCATAGAAATTCCATACAGCAATATTATTTTTTGTACTAAATATTTTTAATTTGACCGATTAGATTCCGAGCCGACGTGCTAAAAAAGTTGAAAAAATCAAGAATTCCCCCCAACAGAAAATGACCTGTTGAGAAGGGGTGCCGGTCGAAAGTTTCTTAAAGCCGAATTTCTTACGTTTTTTACCGTGATATTTGTGCTTTGACTTTCGTAAGGCCTTTTTCTCAACGGTGGCTTTTAGGTGTTGTGAACGACATATTAGAAAGCGCATTACCATTGGTTCCTGTGCCACATTATATATTTTGAACTGATGCAAAGAAGCAAAAGTTGACCGTATTCAACTTTTTTCCTAGCGTCAAGTGGCATAGGACTCTTGCATTAACTCCAATCTTCACATGTACACATATTGAGGAAGATAAAAAAAACTGCTCCACTGACGAAAAGTTCAAAATTCTTCTTTATCAGTTTAAGTACCTTTTGTTAAAATGATTCTTTTCATGGTAGTTAAATGTAAACCCTCTTAATTGTGGGGTAGATTCTTGATTACTCTTCCAGTGGTGCAATCATTAGCGCAGTACAGTAGTCTTCCGGATAAGTGCCCACAAAATTCTTGAAAAATTGGAATTTAACATATTTGTTGATTATCATCTACAGAGATTAAACATCACTGGAAAGAATATTAATTTTATTTGATAAATTACTCAACTTTTAACTATTTCTATTGAATTTACCCTACTTGGGGCCTTAAAATTTTCCCTACTTGTGTATAGGCCGCACCCCTCCTGACAACTATCTACCCGTGGCCCATACATGCTTTTTTTCTCTTGAACTCCCTGCTTACAGCACGCTGGAAATAATGAAAATGAAACTTAAGTATGCCATTAACAACTGTCGTGCTATCGATGCAGACGATACTGCAGTAGCTAGGGATGCTGCTGCAATGGGGTTTGAAGACTGAATTTTAGAAGAAAATTGTTATATCAATAAATGAGATTCAATGATTTTTAACATTTGATACAAAAATAATCTGAAGTCGATTATTTCAATGACTGATGAGTCTATTTACTTCTTGCCAGAAAACCAGAAAGTATAAGTGCTAATTTAATTATCTTTGATTCCAAAGAAACGATTTATGCTATAAATAAAAAACTGGGGAGCTTTAGGTTCCATATTGATATCTATAGTATTTCAGTGGAAATGTTCTTTCATCAAGTGATTGCACGATCTTTCAATACAGAGTGGTCGTATTAATATTAATACAACAAACTATCATTGTCAAATATAAGCTTTCGCTCCTTATACATTTAGCAATATTTAAAAACTTCAGAAAAATCATCTATTCTTTGATTCAATTATTATATAAGAAGGAGCTATACAAATATTTACAAAATATCATTTTTTCTTATCCTTCAACTTGGCACTCCGTTCCTTACCAGCTTGTTCGATTTTCTTGCTCAACTGATCCGCCAGTGCAGTACGTTTCTTATTTACAGATGGCTTGTTTGGGTCCCATTTCGGGTTTTCCGCCTTATATGCATCTGTAGTCATTTTCAATACGCGGGCATAGCAAGGTTCGTCAGCTCTATTTTTCTTAATTTCTGCATCTAACAAAGCCATATCATCCTCATCATTTTCATATTTAGGGGTTACACTTTTTTCCTTTTCGGGTTTTCTCATCTTGGGTAACCCTGTTTTTCCATTTTCGGATATCTGAGAATTGTTTTTTTTTCTGCTTTTTCTTTCCTGAGCTAACTCGAGCAGCAACAAATTATTACTACTAGTCTGATCATTTTGATCTATTTCACTTACTTGTGTCATTTTTATTGAATTATACTGATCATATTCATGATGGTGTGTATTGGGGACGGGCGTAGGTTCTATTATATTTTGCTTCTGTCCAACGGAACAGTTTGTGACTTCTGATTCGTTCATTAACTTATACTTTCCGTCATCTATATTTAACTTTTTTCGATTACTTCTACGGGAGACTTTTGGTATCCGATCATTTTTTTCAGTAGTTTCTTTGAGAAGATTGCTACAATCAATATTTTCCGGACTAACAGATGCATCTCTGCCATTGCTAATACCTTCATTGGTTTTATTTAAAATTTTCAATTGTTCTAGAACAGCAGCAGTAGCTTCCCCAGAAATATCTGCCTGAGGAATAATCTCCAGCGCAGAGCGATATTCTCCTTTTTCTTCAAAGTACTTTACCAGTCTCGCAAAAAAAGCATGCCGACTAATACATTCCGAATCACAGACGATGGCACAGTGCCTTTTTGCTCTCGTCACTGCCACATTTATTCGTCGTTCATCCGCCAGAAACCCAATGTGTCCTTGAGGATTACTTCTTACTAAGCTTAACACCACCGCTTCTCTCTCTCCTCCTTGAAATCCATCAACCGACCGGATTTCTAGTGTCGGGAAATCTGTTTTTAACATGTTTTTAAGCACCTCGACCTGTCCGTTGTAAGGAGTTATGACAGCAATTTCGCTAGGTTTAAGACCAACTTGAATCAGAGATCTTACGTGAATTGATACTACTTCAGCTTCCTTTGGATTTTTAGTGGAACCTCCTAAAATAGTCTCTTCATCCATATCGCATCCTGCCGTGTCCAGCAATAAAAGAGGGACAGCAGTCATATCGGAGGCATTCTGAACGTGAGCGAGTTCAGAAATCAGGCGTGAAGCAGATGAAAAATGAGATCTCAGTTTTCCATCGTACATCTCACCACTTGCCCAACCGCATATATCCTCATGCATCCGATATTGTTCATGTAACATGCGGGATATTCCTGAGCCATAACGATTTAAGAGGCGATCAAAGAGAGTAATCCCAAGGCCTGAATGCGCTGCAGCATTGGATTTAATTGTGGGCGGCAACTGCTTGTGATCTCCTGCTAGTACTAGTCGCCTACCTAGCAATGCTGGTAGCCAGCATGCAACTTCCAATGCTTGGGCTGCTTCATCTATGATGACTAAATCAAAGGAAATATTTTGTAAAATTCGAGCTGATGCACCAACGCATGTAGCCATAATTACATTTCTTTCCTTTAAAACGCTAGCTACAATTTTCTCTTCTCGAAGCCGAATTTCCTTGCGCAAAGCCTTTAGCTGTTGGTGTATTGAGCGTTTGCCCTCTCCACGATTATTACGAAGCTGCATTAAAAGTCCTTGCATTTCAGATTTTGCATCGTCTACAATTTCTGAGCCATCATTTTGTTTCAACAATGCATCTAAAGAATATCGAAGCAAAAATGGTAGCATTCGTGCTGGGTGACCGATTCTAACTGGAAGAATTGGAATTGTATGTGACGATGGTTTTCCAGATTGAGTAATTGCTTCTTTGTAGTTTATAAGCTTTTCTAGCACATTGTCCACTGCAACATTGCTAGGTGCGGTTACCAATACTTTCCATCCAAGGGATACAGCTTGAGAAATTAATTCCACAACTGCAGTAGTTTTTCCGGTCCCTGGCGGGCCGTGTATGAGTGCCACATCATTAGTTGCTAGTGCAAATGCGATGGCTTCACGCTGGCCTTCATTGAGGTTGGCATTGAAAAAAGTTAAAGGCATTTTAACTGTATCGGCATTCATGAGGAGATTTGGGGTTGATATGCCAAATATGGCATCTACAACATTTTTTGCGATATCAGTCTTAGGCCGTTCAAGATTAGTCAAACCCTAGAAATATAAGATTGAAAATAAAAAATATTTTTAAAAATGCGGAATTTAAGCTTGGCAAATATTTAAAAAAAATCGTATATCTTTTCAATATTACACACTGTATATAGATATTTTCAAGGCACCAGTATGAAAAAATAGTAAAACTAAATATAAAACATTGCAGTACGGCAATAACTTCTAACATGCAGATAATAATTGGGTTAGGATAGCTTAAAACTCTGGATGGTTGATAGGGTTTGAATTTTAATGATATGTTGCATGGTTTCTTGGACTTAGAATCTTCAGCATGAAAATTGGTTGGTTACCATATTTTAGAATGCTTAAGTTCATTCAAATAAAACATTTCCATTCAAAATGAATGCATCTCCCAAGCAAGATTGAACACACAACAATGTATATTAGTTCTTGACCTGTAAAAGTTTTTTATGAGTTGCTTCACTGGCAAGTATATTCAATCGTAGCGGTGCTTTTAATGAGAATGCTTCTTCTTTTTCGTCATCTGTTATGATTTGCAAACTTTCATCGGTAACGGTGCCAATTACACCAACTATTGAACAGGTTCCTTCGGCTCCCTTTGAAGACAGCAGTGTTACTTCATCACCACTACTAAATCGGTTCGAAATAAGCTGCCTATTTTTCGTATCGCCAACTGATATGATCGTACGACCGAATAGACCAGTTGAAATCTCTCTAACGACGAGGGAAATAAGACTTATTCCTTTTTGTTGGCATTCGGCTGCATTAAGCGTTGTTAGCCACTCTACAATTTCAGATCGCTCTGCCAATTTCTCTTGCTCCAGAAGACTTCGTTGCTTTCGTGTCCACTGCTCAATATTTCCCTCCGCCATTGTAGACGATGGTTAATTTTTGCTACACCACTGTGTTTCCTTGACACATCAATAAATGCAACCATATACAAACGATTTTAGACGGTAAATCTTAAAATTTTGAAGTTGTTCCTACTGAATTTCGCAATTTAAAGTTGATAGTAGTAATTGCAACCATGTTCATTGCAGCAAAATTTGCACGTCTCTGCAGCACAGCTACATATTTGCGTAGTAATCCTGCTTTGCTTCGAAGGACCAAAGTCACAATGAATGATAATTGCAAATTGCCTGTAACGATGCGAAATAAAAGCATGGCAGCGTCAATTTCTCACGCTTTTAATGATATTGTTGAACAGGTAAACATTAAGATTATATGTAAAAAATTGCTTCATGTTTTCTATTTTATTATTAATACATATTCATCAACGCAAAAATACACTAGTCGCCCTTCTATTTGTGTTTCAGACATTTTTCTAGACTTGAAATTACTTATTTATAAAGTGATTTCATGTTCCGCAAATTATCATTTCAATCGCATCGCTGCATTTCTTTTGAGCGGCATGCTCCATATTCTTATGAGCTATGTGCTTTATGACTAACTGCTTTCTGTATTTTCAAACACTATAAAAAAATTTCAAATTTGTACATAATTCTGAAAATTTGTTTTATAACTAATGAACTCGACAAAAGCACCTTTTATTTATTGTCAATGTTTTAATTTCAGTAAGTTGTATCCTTGAATGCAGCTAGAATAGTTAATGCAAGAGTGCTATCAAATATAGCAAGTCCAAAGCGAAAAGCATTGTAACGCAAGTCGTAGATTCATAAATAAGTTCAGTTATTGAGGTGAAGATTGAATTTATTGTAACGCAATTACTTTTATTTTACATTAAATAATAATTCAGATAACGATTTAATTATTCACATTGTCCGTACTACGAAAGTACTGCTTGCTATCAGGGGATCCAGTTAAAACAGCTGTCGAAGCTATCAGTGTTGAACCAGATTGTGCCCTTGCTCACTGCGCGATTGGATTGATATCGTGTCTTGGCCAAG
Organism: Vaucheria bursata; assembly: GCA_032358265.1. Taxonomy (NCBI): domain Eukaryota; class Xanthophyceae; order Vaucheriales; family Vaucheriaceae; genus Vaucheria; species Vaucheria bursata. Next base: position 162,653 of record JAULBW010022081.1, read on the forward strand.
CTGTTCCTTTGACTCATTCATCAATAGCAGGGAGTCTTGGGCATGCCATGCGTATCTGTAATACTGATTTGGCCAGCAATAGAGATAAAGCATTTACAGAGGTAAAGTTAATTTTAAGCTAATGCTCGATGATCACTGGTAAAAACATCAATGTGATTTCGAAGTATGCCACAAAATTGTTATAATCGTACTGAATTTGCGTACAAAGAGGACTTGATTTCAGAATTGATTCTTTGGTTATGAAGATTGCTATTTTTGTAGACACTGCGGTACTGGTCAATTGGGCAATGGCGTTTTGGCGTGAATGTACTAGAAAAATGGCTCTCCGACAACCCACATGACTTGTTTGCTTTGAAGCTCTGTGAGGTTAGAAGAAAATTATCATATAGCTTTGCACTGAAAATTTCAAATTTTTGTATGATTTTTACTAATTCGATATTAGTGATTTAGCTCTTTTCGAGTTGATCTGATGCATTATTCATTACAGCAATCTAGAACTTAACGTAAATCCAATTAGATCATTATTATTCTATGTATTCTATGCAAGGTAGGATGGATATCTATTCAGTGGAGATTCAGTAAATATACGAGATGCAGTTGCTAGAGTGTTTCCAGCTTGGAACTCAAATAATTATGGATACGGATTTGTGCTAGGTATGTATGCTTACGGGTAAGTTTAACCAGTTCACTTACATACATGCATTGATAATTACGTACATGATTATATTGTTGACCATACATTCTGTCTACACTATTGTTAGTTTGGAGGAGACCGGACGGTATGATGAGGCTATTGAAGCTGCTCAGAAAGCATTAGGCATGAACAAAAATGATGTGTGGGCCTTACATGCGCAAGCACACATATATGAGATGTTGGGCAGGGCCAATGAAGGACAGAGTACGCTAAGAAATAAGGTGAAATTAGGTGGCAAATCACAATTTCAAGCGTTCTTATTGGTCAACTTCCAAGTGGTAATAAAGTTAAAGCTGATAGTTTCAGTTCTTGTAGAGATTCAGTATACATTTCGAATTTCATAGCATATATTATACGCAAAATTTAATATGCTAACGCATATAAGTAACTAGTTCAATCATGAAATTATTTTGTGCAATGCAAACAACAATCAAAAACAGAAGATAGAGAAAAGTCAGTATTGCAGAGCAATATTTAAAATTGAATTCGCCAGTCATAATTTGACTTAATCAATGTTCTAGAAACTTATTATGAAGCTGTAATTTAATATTGGCTGGCACACTGGATTTTTATAATATAGTACTAGTCTACCTCAGTATTATACTATTATATAGTAAACTTGACATGACTAGCTATCTTAAAACGTCAACGACTTACTACTTTTTCATTTTGCAAATATTTATTCTTGGTTCATATGGAGTGCATCTCTGTTATATATAAATTAAACTTTCATTTGAATGCGTGCATTTATTTTTGAGTTAGATGGGAGATTGGGAGGATGCAAATTTGATCAATTGCCATATGGCTTGGCACTTGGCTCTTTTTTACCTAGACCAAGGAAACTATGCTGCAGCAAAGCGAATATTTGATGTAGATATGGCAAAGGTATGATGTATGCATGTTTTCAATCAGTGTTTTAACAATAAATATATAATTTACTTTAAAATTTTGGTTTCGTATTTGGACTAATACATTTTTATAAAATTTGCTTTTTTCTAGAATTATGCTGTGGTGTGATACAAAAATTAAAAGGCTTACAAACGACTTAGAAAAAAGTGCAACTATCCACTCGATAATATCGTACATAAATATAATCTGAAGTTTTGAAACGTAATGCGTTCAATTTAGTGGCTACGAATGCAGTTTCTCATGCAGTGTAGTACAAATAAACTGTCAGAAAATATGTTATTAAACAAATATAGTTGAATGTAGCCTAGATGGCACTAAATTATCAATGCGATTGTACCTTTTGAAGGCTCAAATGGGTGAAGTTTGGAGCGAAGAGCGTCTCAAGGAAGTGTATCCATTTTCACTTACTGATATGACCAGGTGATCCAATATAATGCATATTTTTTAATTATTATAGAACTTGTATGCATAAAGTTTCATGTACTTAATCAATTTATAGGCTTTTGATTGATTTTAGTGAATTGCAGTGAAATTGTCCTTTTTTAGTCTTTTATGGAGGATGGAGCTGTATGGTGCTGACGTTGAGAGTCGATGGGTTGAAGTTGCAAAGGTGTGGATACCATTTGATGAACTTCAGCTAAGCACCTTCAACGACATGCATGCTGTGATGGCATATTCCGCAATGAATAATTGGTCAGAATTTTTATATTTATACTATTAAACTGTGTGATTATAAGAAGAAATGATTTATGAGCATACACTCTCATTTAGTCGGTTTAAATTAACTTTGTTCCTACCCATATTATCCTGGCTTTTTTTGTGGAAATGCATGACCTGTTCTTATTCCTCGTTCAATCTACCATGTATTAGTAGTTTTTTCCTCTTGTGTGCAAATAAGCATCAATGAAAATTATGCAGCCAATTTAAATGTTGACTTATTAAACTCTAGCTTTTTCGGGCTTCTAACTCTTAAATCCAATTACTTTACATTGTATATAGTACGGAGAATGACGAATGGTTGAAAAAAGCTGAAGCTGTTGTTAGTAGAATGGCCAGCAAATCCGAGAGACACATGAATGAAAAAAGTGGAATGAATAACTTCTTAAAAAAGGACTTATGCTTGATGTTATCAGCGCCGCATCCGGGCCGAGATGGACAGGGTGAAAGTGAGCCGGACGAGGCGTGGGTAGCTAAACATGTAAAGTATATATATATATATTGTTTAGTCCACTGTGGATTTTTAGGCATAGTAGCATACAAATTTTATTGATCACTTCAGTTGCCCTTTCGCTACATTAAAAATTAATCTTTTTATTGGATTAAATAGGCAAGTTTTGTTTAGAATTTTACTTTATGTGCCTTTTTAGCTGCTATAACATCAAGCTTTATACATCATTGATTAATTACTTTGATCGAGATAGGGCTAGCACAATTACGGCCATTTGATTTTCAGCTTTTTAGGCTGATTTCAGCCTTGCTGCTATTCTGTCGTTCTCTATGCAATCATGCTCTATCAAAATTCTTATTGTGCTCTGTTTTTTGCTGGGGTCTTGAAATTAAATGTATAGTACTTTGGGCAGGTAGGAGTGCCATTATGTGAAGGAATCATAGCTTATGGATGCGGTGATTTTCATACTGCATGTACCAAACTTCTATCCATTAGGCACTACACTGCTATGGGAGGAAGTCATGCCCAGCGCGATGTCATTCATCTGACACTTATGGAAGCAGCAATGCGGTACGTGTTAAAAACTTTAAGCAAGAATGTCATTTCTTTCGTGATTTTTTCAATAATTCTGTCTTCAACTTTATGCGTTTTGAAGAATAAATGCTTATTGTACAGCATATTCCTTGTTTTATAATTGCATTGTTTTTGTGGGTGCATATATATATATGTGCGTATTGATATATTTTGGGGGTTGTTGGGGGTCTGATGATCGAAATAGGCTGGAGGATCAATCTTTGGCTAAAGCATTGCTGTCGGAACGCATAACGAACAAACCGAATAGCGCTCAAGCCTGGATGAGGTACTCAGCATTTCAAAAGTTGTTATATGTATAAATGCCTGTATCACATATGGACTGGAATAATTTCAAATGTTTTGCTAATAAGCTCAATGTTGACTTTTCATGACAGATTATTCTTTTTATTAAATTTTTTGAAATGTGTAATCATGTTATGGATATTATTCTGGAAAATCTTAAGATGCAACAGCACTTCATTATCTGCTTTAGAAACTTGAAAATTCAATGAGCCATGAGCTAAAAAATCGGCCAACTGTTTATTGCTATGATTAGCATATGTTGGAGATAAAATGAGTCACATCTATTTTTTTCATATTATTAGATATGGTGTGGTTGCAGAGAGACTGGGTGATTCAAATGAAGCTGCGCATGCTGCTCATACTGCTTATCAGTTAGGGCTAGGTCAGAAAGGCTATTTTTCGAGTTAGATGAAATGTATATTGCAATAAATACCAATGCATCATAAGGCTAAAACATTAGTACTTTTAATGATTTTGCAGCAAATGTATTAATTTTATTAGTTCAATATTCATGATTGAAAGAAATACTGGGATATTTAGCATTCTTTGGGGGTCTTATGAAATTGAATATTTCTGGTAGATGATATAATGGAAGACAGGTACGACATATTGCTAGGGTAGCTATGAAATTAATAGCCTCCAATGAGCAAGCTGCCGATATATTTCACTATGTGATTGATTCACGAAATAATTAAAAGTCAAAATGAAGTAAATAAGGAGGTTGAACTAATGTGAATAAGCATGATAAAATGTGTGGATTTTGGTTTTGCGCATTGAATAGGCAGTACAATAGGGGGGGGGGTATGATTTACGGTATATTATGCCATCAGTTTGTTATATCCAAACTAGTGCTCGAAGATTCTGAGCTGATGAGAAAAATTATATATTCATGTTAAATTTAAACAGATACGATATCTGCTATGAAAACAAAACATTTTATTAATATTAGTTGAAGAAAAATGAGTGATAAGAGGTAAATATATGTTTGAACATATCTAGGGCAAATAAATAAATTGAGAAGAGAGCTTAATATTTAATTTAAGGTTGTTTTCAAACTCCAGGATTAGGATAATTTTATTAAGATTTTTAAGTTTAATCTACACACAATTTTTATGTAACGGCTGGCCAGTGGTATGGGTGGTATCATGCCTGAGTCTATTTTTTAGATAGGATTTTTATGTAGTTGGTACAGAATTCTTGACACTTACAGGAGCGCACAAAGGCTTGAGGAAGTTCAAGAGACTAGAACAGAAGATAATATTTGTTGTATGACTTTTAATTTTATGTTGGCTGAACTTTAAAACCATATACATGTTCTTGATTAGTGAGAAACAAAGATATTTACTTTCAACGATATTATCTCAAGCTGGTTTGTTAACGAACATTACTGATGTGAAAAATATACATGCACTTACAAAATAGAGAGTCAGAACTTTATTGCCTACAGTACTGTTAATGAAATTGTAGATCTTACTCACTGCATTAACTACATTGTACCAAAGTGTATTTATCTGTTCTGTCCATGTAGCCTAGTTTCCACATACATTTGCATTGTGCATATGAAGCTCTGGCCAAATTTGGTAATGATTGTAAGCTGGTTAAAAGGTGCTGCACAACTTTGTATGTTTCATCAACAAAAGTTTCTGATCTGTCTCTCAGCAATCCTGACATTTTATCGGCAATCCAAAAAATATTTTTCATCATATTGCTCATATGTTTTTTTGAGCATTTAGAAAAATTTTAAAGTCATTATGCATCTTGATAAGTGACTTTTCTTACTCAAGTTTGAATTGCTTCATTTTAAGAACATACCCAAGTAGCCAAAATTAGTACTATTTTTGTTACTAGCATTCTATAAATTTTCCTACCACATGTGTCCGATGATCTTTTGATCATATCTCTATTTGTAATTGTTGCCTCCAAAGCACAGCTGTTGATTGCTAGGCTCCAGTTGAACTAGAGGTGAATTTCATTTTGTTTTTATATCGATACTTTTTATTTTTTTTACCATACTTTCTAATCAATTTCATGTGTACTTTTGTTGCGATACATGTGTCGCACCATTTTTTCGTTCTTTTACATTGGTTGACAAACACACACTTTTCTAATTATTTTAATATCACAAAAATACTTTACAGTCAAATTTGAGAACCAAAACTTTTCATTAGTGAGAATTTATGTGTGAACATGTCCAGTCGATAATGATCACACCCTGAATTATATGATTCAAATCTAGCATAATTGAGCGTGGTAACTGGTTTTGTTTAAAAAAACATTGAATAGTGAGTTCTCTTTCTTACTGTTGATTATGTCTTGTATCCAGTTGCAAAGCTGCTGGTAAACCTTTGTGCAACTAAGTTTTTCTCCTCCCATTACATTTCTAGCCTTAGCAGATCAACAAATTCTTCATCTGTTAAGCCGGATTTTGTAAAAATTTTGTGGCATCTGAATTTTATGTCACATAAGCATATGGTTAATCGTCATAGGAATTTGATTGATGCAATGCACATATATCTCTCAAGATCGTATCAACTACATTGATTTTCCTTCCAATCATTCATCACAAAAAAAGCCTCCGTTCCTCTTGGTATTGTTGCTAGTAGCAAAGATTTGGTTTTCGTTGACAGTCAAGCATCATTTATCCTTTGCCTTGTTATTTTCATGGGGTCAATATAGTCATTTTGTTTGTGAAGGAACAAGCTGCAAACTTATTGAAATTTTTACTACGATGGTCTTCAAATGCATATCCGAAATTGCTTTGTAATGTATGTCAACAACTATAAAATTACAGGTGCAGAAGCGCGGAGATTTTTTGGAAGAAAATACGTCAAAAGATGTACTATATTTTGCACTGAGCATTAAATCAAAGTTTCAAACAAGATGAAAACCTCTTAAAAGGGCTTCATTACAATTAATCTGTTGTTGCACTTTCTAATAACACTTCAGCAACTGGAAGCATATTATGAAATTTTAAGATATATGACTGTTAACTTTTGATATTACGAGTACAGTGTTTGTGTCAAAAGATAAACTTGAAAAATTTAACGAAAATAAATTATCAACCAAACTGGCAAAAATGCTCGAGCTCGAACTCTAAATTTCTACAATATCATAATGAAGAAACGTTACAAATTATATTTGAAGTCTACAAAGCAATCCATCTTAAAAATTTGACAAATGGATTTGGACAACCTTTCCACATAACTCGCTGATTTCACTTGTGAGGCATTTGAAAAAAGCGTCATCATTTTTATAGAAAAACAAAAAAAAATTAAAAAAATCAAAGATCATCTTCATCATCATCAAACCTTAACGCTTCAAAACCAGGACCTGTCTCAGAAACACCATTTAACAGCATCCATTTGTCATCATTTTTTCCATCGCTAGTTTTGAGCATTGAGAGACTATCCACAAGTTCATCGACTCGCACCTGCTCCTCATCTCCTGCCTCGCTATTCGCTGCATATAAACCCGCATCATCAAAAGCTCTATATAGATGTACATTCTTCCGCATTTCGCGGTCGGATTCTAGCTGCTGCATAAATCGCTCATAGTCAGCTTCGTTGGCTTCTCGCTCGCGACGATTCATTGCAACCTCTACGTCTTTTTCAAGGGTATCGAGTTTCCATTTTCGATCCCGGTCTTTGGTGTATACTTTTCTTACTAGTACGACATCGGGTACATCAGAAGGTAGAGATTGGACTACGTCTTGTGGTAAATTCGCAGTAGTAAGATCGTAGCCAAGTACGGTATCCCCAGCCATGAGCAGATGACCCAGATGCGAAGTTGCTACAACGCACAAGCAAAAAATCATGATCAACTACATGTAGTAAATACTGCTTTGGATATAAAGAATTTCGTCAGACAATCGAATTAACTTGTTATATTAGAAATCTGCATACTACATTCAGCACAAATGCCTTTTCATTTAAGAGGCAATTCTTAGTTTTAAGTAAATTCAAAGTTGGAAGGAAAATGAAAATAAGTACAAAACCTTAAAATATTCAAGTGTTTCATAATAATTCCATTTGTCATATAGAATTGACATTCCACAAAACTGAAAAATTTAATCAATTTAAAACATTCTTTGCCTTGATATTTGGTTAAGATAAGATCACTTTCTGTAATACTTAGGCAGGGTATACATTACATATGCGATTATCAAGTATTCGAGAACAATAACATCCCAAGTGGGATGGAAAACCATTTCATTTCACTTTCAAAAAATAAAATTTGGAATGGCTTATTTGAATCTATATATTGGGCCTAACAAAAAAAACAATCAATGAATCAAATATAGTTACAAATATATCTTTTGTAAAATTAAAATTGGCCTCTTTTTGCAATAACTCATGTAGATTTACAAAATTGTACACACCTACAAATTGCTGATCATTTGAGCCCAAGTCACTTTCCCTGGCTAACGTAACTTCTGCCAATCGTGCACGTCGGACTTTCTTTCCCATAGCCATGGTAGGCTTCATTTGCATTGGCAAGGGCTCTGAAGAGAGCACTATGAACGGTGTAAGTCGCCTACTACTCATTAGTGCCTTAAACTCGTACTTGCCAAAATGCTCAACATTTACTTCGGCTGTCTGTGCTGTAAGTGGATCGACGAGTGATATGCAACTTGATATGTGCTGAACTGTGCACACCCTTGGAAACTGCCCAAGAGTTTCAGCTAACTTTGGGGGTAGAATGGCAAGGTCGTCCTTGCATATTGGCAAAATGGTTACTAAATAAGTGTAGTGAAAATTGTAAACATTCGAGTGGTTGTCTGCGCTAATCAATTTTTTCGATGATTTCGTACGAAGAGGAATAACACTCTCGAGGAAGCTGAGCATGCGAGCAGCCTGGTTACGCTCTCCATAGAAAAAGTCTATACCATCTTTGTGCGTCTGAAAACGAAAAATCATAAAACATACATAAATGCACATTGTAAGTAAATAATGGGAGCTAATGTATCGTTCCGATTGGATATGTCGACTTGCATAAGCGAATTAAAGATATTCTAGGGTTCAAATGAAGTATTACCATCCATATGCATTAGCAGCACAATATCGCTCTTAAAGTTCATTGATTTGTACTTAATTTGGACATAATAGGCATATTTTCTGAGAAGGCAAAGTAGGTATCGATTTCACCTGCTTAATGCCGGGAAATTTGCTTCAAAATTCAAAGTGATCACATCACATAAAATTTCAAAAATATTGTAATTCCACCACTCAATATGAAACTTTTATTAAATAAATGATCATGCTTTCTATTAATGAAAATAATTGTACAGCGATAATTAACGCAACATTTTTAACTTGCTAGGAACAAAAAATTCAAACTATGCTTATATTTCTGAAAAAAATGAAAATTTATAAATCTTTACTGAAAGTAATTGAGCGTAAGTACTAGAGAGACCGGACCTTTTCAATTAGTATAGTCTAAGATAATAGATCACTGTGAAGTCTATATTTACCTGTACATTTAGGGCTTGAAGATGAGCATTATGTTTTAGAATGAGCTGCTCTAAATAGAAAAAAGTCCTCTTATGTTCAACTCTTTGGCGAATCTGAACGACCGCTTTCCATGTGTTGTTTGTATATGATGCTTGACAGTCGACACATTGCTGATTTCGAATAGTGAACTCGACAATGAAAGACTGCTGCAAAATTGCTCCATTTACTACTTCTTTTTGAACTGTTAATTTTAACTTCAACCTCCGACTATGTGCCTCAGTCCAAATCCACGAAGCATCAACGAGTTTCACTTTATTTAAGCCAGATACTTTACGGAGGCACAATGCCATCAATTCTCTACTTTCCAAATCTGCAACGACCCATCCTGGCTTCAACCACTTCATACATCCACGGCATTGGTAAACTGTAGGCTTTGTAGCTATGCCTTCTGTAATATCGACCTGTGATCTAATGCACTGTACACACATGTTCGTAGGATTGGGTTTTATCGCCGCGGAGCACATGCAGCACGCCACTGTCGGAAGTTCTGCTTGAAGCGTCATTCCCTGTTCTATTTTAATCATTTATTTATGTATTTATAATTAAATTTAATTGCTATATATTTAACTGGTTGATAATTCAAGCAATCTTGACCCTTGACATTTCCAGGATTTGATGCATGCTTTAATAATAACACTCAAACATATGACCGACATAAGTTTTTTATATTTGATTTTATTTGTATGTAATCGTAATAAATGCACAAATAGTTGATTTTAGCCTTATTTGAAAGCTAGTAATTTGGTGCTGACTATGTTTGTGCGTGTAAGTGAACTAATTCACTTCAATTTTAGCATGCTTTTACTTAAAAATTATTCATTGAATGCCAAATGACTATCATTTCTATCGAAAATGGATTCTTTAGGGTGTTTGCACTCCTCCTATGTGAGATATTTCTCAGCGTTGTCCACTCATTTACGTGGTCAATGCTGAAAGATTCCAGCAGTTGTTGCAGGACCGTTCAAAGTTCCTCACATATATATAATCTGGAGAGTGAATATAATAGAAATCGATGTCGTCTTATGGCCAAGAAGAAGAAAGGACCTGCAGGAACTATAAGCCTAGAAGAACTCGAGGTACGAATTACAATCAGACATGTTGGCTGAATCGTCCAAGAAATCAATTTAAAGTGGTGCTAATTCAGGCTCAAGAAAAGATGCTTTTCTTAGATGAAGAACTATTTGCCTCATCGTCACCCTCCGTGAAGAAGCCCAAGAAAGAAAAAAAGTTAGCAGGTACTACTTAATCGATTCGGTAGAAAACCGAAAAAATTCTATTTTCAAAGTCATATTTCCATGTATACTAAGAGTGTCAAAGAGATATGTAAATATTTATAGAATGCATGTAATTATGTATTATAGAGTAATGTGCAGCCTAAGAATTTTCATTTCTTTGAAAATCTTATATTTGTGTATTATTAACAATGTAGTTTGATTTACTATCTCAAATATTATAGTATCCATTCATCACAGATGATATTTCCAAAAAATCTGAGGATACCGATATAAATTCATTTGATATCACTGAATTGCCAACAAAGAGCAAAAAAGATAAGAACGAGAAAAAAAAGACAAAGAGCAGCCCTCCTGCCAATGATATACTTGCAATGGCCGAGTCACTCATGGATGATGGCGAGTCAGGAAATTCAGATGATGAAATAGAACAAGCTGAAGATCCAAATCAAGAAACTTTGGAAGAAAAAGTCCGTAAAACTCGACCCCCTCCGAGGGTACGAATATCGGAGAGTGCCCAACCAGGGTATGTTAGTATGAGATTAGATGGGATTGCAGTTACATTTCGAAATCAAGAAGTTCTTACTGATGCTACTTGGGAGGTCAAAACTGGGGACCGAATAGGTTTAGTTGGGCCCAATGGAGGAGGTAAAACAACCCAAATGAAGGTAATATACTTGTATGGGTTATTAAATTTTGTAATGCCTTGCATTCACTAATTTACTCACAAATTGTGTGATGTACGAATACATATTTTATATATACATTCAAACCTGTTAAGTCGGGCATTTCGTAGGCTAGATAAGATGACGACTATTTTAAATTGTTTTGTCCTATTTGTACACCTCATTAAGTTGGGCATATGAGCACTTGACGATAAAGTATCCAACTTAGGAGGTTTTGCTGTATATGTACTGCATTGCCGGTGAATTAAATACTATATTTTTTAATGCACATGATTGAAATGGATTAGTTTTTGATGTATTTTAAATCTATGCAGATTTTGGCTGGAGAGTTGGAACCAACAACAGGAGAAGTTGTTTTATCTAGTAAAAGCTTACGTGTGGCTTTTTTAAAACAGGAGGTATGCTTTAGATTTTTATCTTCTGTGTCAATTCTTTGTAAATTCATAGTTTATCGTGCGAAAAAATATTATTTCAAATATAGATGAAAAAAGATTGAAGTAGTTGTGGGTATATTAGATTTAAATATTTTGAAAAAAGTTATGTTTCCCAATTATAAATGAATGTTTTAATTATTCAGTTCAACATTAAGTATTCATGTTCTCATTTAAAGTGTAGAAAGAGAAGTAAGATTTATTTTTCAAATTTTGAAATTTGCCGTAAAACTTTTTTGCACAAAAATTTGCTCAATATTTCTAAAAAACAGTATATATTTAGAAGATGATAGGTACTATACTAGCCTTATTTTTTTGTTTCAAGTTTATTGACGAGTTGGTTCTTGAACGGAGCTTAAAGGATGAGATGAAAAGCGTATTTTCCGATGAGCTATCTTTATTGGACGGCCTTCAAGAAACAGAGAGAGAGATGGGCACTGAAGAAGTGCAGGCTGACCCTGATAAAATGGAAGCTGCAATAAATAAACTATCCAACTTGCAAGAAGAAGCTGAGCGACTCAAGGTAAGAGTGCTAGTGAATGTGTAGAATAGACAACAAAAAGAGGATTTAAAGAATTTATAAATCTCTGATGAAAGTAGATTTGGAAGAGTAAACATGTGCTTTGATAACTCTTTAGCTTATAATGAATTATTAGTTAAAGGGTTACATTACTTAAGATAATTAGAAGTGGTTTAGTAGCCAATGTTACACTATCTCTTGTACTATTTATTGTATAAATGGTTAGCTGCAAACTCGCTAAATCAATGAGCACATCATCTGGCTTCTGCAGAATAGGGACAATCCCTATTGTTCCTATTTTAAAAATATGTCTATACCTTATGTAAGGATCGTCAATTCTCTTTTGAGTTTACGTTCTTCTTTTAAACTTGGCTCAACTACCGCTTCACAAAAAATACATTTTTTCGATGACTTCTCTGAACTTTTTCAGCCTTGAATGCATTAAATTACATATTTCCAATTTAATAATTAAATTATCTCTAAAATAAGTCTGACTAGGGAATACTAGGTTGCTGAAGCCTGTACTTCACTTATCGACATATATATATATATATATATATTATTAAATGTTACAAAATATAGATCACTCGTATATGCATACAATCGATTACATTTCAGCAAAAACAGCTATTTTTACTCAATGTTAAAACATATTTTTTGTTGGAAAGTTGCTGGTTTTGCTCCCTATTTTACTCTAACATATTGGTATATGAGTAATAATCAGCTTATTTATATGCTCTTTAGGCCTATGATATTGATACGAAGGTTGAAAAAGTTATGGATATGATGGGCTTCATGCCAACTGAAGGAAATTTTCCAGTGAGCTCTTTTAGTGGTGGTTGGCGCATGCGAATAGGTTTAGGAAAAATTCTTCTAAGAGATCCGAATATACTTCTCCTCGACGAACCGACAAATCACCTTGTAAGCCGTAGATTGATTTCTGAAACCCAATATTATAAAATTTTATTCCAAGAATTTGCATGCAAACAGTTAAATACTAAAATTTTTAATGTGATATACAATAGTATTTTGGACAATTTGATTCTATAGGAGGTATTCTTATTCTTCTATTTAAAGCCTTAAGTCACTGAATTAGCCTAGCAAATGCCAGAATTTATAACTAATAATCTTGCAAAGTGATGCGTCGGTATTTTGTGGAGTATTTTCATACTATCTATTTAATTATAGATATGTTTTTTTACAAATTTTTATACTAATGATAGAAACAAGTCCATATGAATCTATACAACTAAGCATTTTCGTGGTTTAAAATTGAATATTTGCAATACGCAGCATATGAAATAAATTTTTTGCATCCAGAACTTTTATTTAGTAGTACGTTGCCTTAAAATTGCATTCAAGTTACTTAAAGTAATTAACGTGAGTGATATGCCTATTTTTAGGATTTAGAAAGTGTGGAATGGTTGGAGAATTTTCTGCAGAACCAGAACCTCCCTATGGTCATTGTTAGTCACGACAGGGAATTCCTTGATCGCGTTTGTACCAAGGTAGGCTTAAAAACTCAACTGAGATTAGCTTATTCAGTGAGCTATATGTTTTCTACAATAAGTAAAGTTTTACATGCTACTTATACATTTCACTAATACATTTGAATCACCTCGTTTGTGATTAAAAAAATCAATTTAAATGTATTAATTCATGTAATTTTTATAATATTATAATAAACATAATATAACAGAGTACAAATTTATATTGAATCTTTTGTAAAAGGGTTCAAATTAATCTGATTGTTTATTTGTAGAAAAAATGTGAAATGAGAAAAATAGTCAACATTACTAATTAATTTTTCATTGACTTTCTTTTGATTTTAATCTTCCTTCGATGATTAAGTACAAAAATTCTTTGGGGCCCACAAAATATTTTATCGCTTATCTAAAAGCACACATAGTTCAAGAAAATACTGGTAAAATTAAAAAATTTATTCATTATTGTTTTTAATTCGCCGAATCAGTCCTTTTTTTCATTTTGCAATGTTTTTTTATTAGATAGTAGATACAGAGGGTGGAGTGGCTACTACTTACGAAGGCAACTACAGTCGATTTTTGAAATTGAAGAAAGCTCGGTTGGAAGCCATGGAGAGTGCATACCAGACCCAACAGAAAAAAATTGCTGAAGATCGGGCATGGATCAATAAGTTCAAAAACAAAGGAAGTTTTGGAAGCCAAGTAAGCCGTGTAATAAAAGAGTAGGATAAAATTTGTAAATAACTACATTGAATCAAAATGAAGTTTTGTAGATAAATTATAGCTCTTGTGATGAATCGATGACTATGCGCATAAACCACTGTTGTAAAAAAGAAGTACCCACCGAAATGAACAATTTTCAGAAATTATTTATTGCAACAATCAATCAATTTCAAAATTAACTGAACCCTAACCCTAACACGTTTCGTGTGCCATTTGGGTGGGTACCTTTTATTCTAGTACTTCCTGCATATATATATATATATATATTATGTATGATATTATACATTTCTATATATTAGATTAAAAGTAGAGAGAAAGCTATGGATCGTATGTTGACCGGACCGGAAGCAGCCAAAAGACCACCTCGACCAGGGAAACCATTCGTTTTCAGATTTCCATCAGCACCTCGATCAAGCGAAGAGGTATAGAATTTCACAGAATAATTTTTAATTCTTCCTTGACATTTTCATGTGTTCTGTAATCTCTCATAATACGCTCCACTGGTATCCGAACTTATTATGCTTTTCTTATACTAGATGTACTTACATATATTAAATAACAGGCAAAATTAGACTGTGCACTTTTGTATAAAGTGTATTCGGGCAATTATGCTGTATAGCTCTCATGCAGTTTTTTCATATTAAATATATATGAAAACTCTTGAATCATTTTTGAAAGTTCTGTTTGACCAGTTCTAGTTTACATTTCTGCATAAAATTAATCAAATACAAACGCCTTAAATTTAATTTGGACGAAAGTAGTCGTTAATCCGTTAAAATTGTTGATAAAGCACAGAGTGACATAAACAGCAGAATTCGAAAATAGGAATAGCACATTGATACTATGGATTGAAGTACACTGTTGACATACTTCAACCTATAATTGTTATACATACTAATTCTGTAACTGCATACCCAAAAAATGGCTAGCATGCTGGATAATATACTACGTTAGTCTACATGAATATAATCTAGTGCAACTAGGCGTAGCTAGCTATATCAAGAATATCTACATGGAATTATTCGAAACATAGATTTTTTTGTATGCATTTGAATATTCTAGGTGGTGAGCCTAGAAAATGTTACACATGGGTACGGGGCTCCAGGGTCTAAACCTCTATTTAAAGATGTAAATCTATTAGTGGAGAGGGACCAGCGTATTGCCTTTCTTGGGCCAAATGGGGCAGGTAAGAGTACTCTTCTGAGGCTGGTAATGGGCTCCGAGGCCCCCAGTGCTGGAGGTCAATCGAAGTTTGGACCTAGCGTACTGGCAAACTACTTCCAGCAGGTGACATTGAAAAATATAGCATATAATTCAATCTTGTAATGAAAGAAGTCTTTTATAGAATTACAGCAGCAAACTCTGGATATAACGAGTTTGTCAAGACTGCCGAATAGATTTGCTATGTCTTGAAATCTGGAGTTGAACTTGGCATATATTGACTTTTAGTTTATCGATTATAAGTGATAATTGGTAATATCTAAAGTTTACCACAGAATGAAATGATTGGCACTATAGTCCACACTTTTTTATGTGCATGTAAAACTTTATGTTTGATGTTGATAAATCAAATAATAACTTGTAGAATAAATGAACTCGATAATTTCTAATTATTTGTAAAATTTCATTCACCAGAACCAAGCAGATGCGTTGGATATGGACAAAACTGTTCTAGAAGTAGTTGAAGATGCTTCAAATGGACAGAGCTATAACGAATTGCGAAAATTGCTGGGACAATTTCTTTTCAAAGGCGATGCTGTAAGTTTTGATGACATGCACTAGCATACATAAATGATGTAACACCAACTATTTTCATTGTTTTCAATGCTTACATCATGATTTATGTAATAATCTTCTTATATAAGCTTGTTTATATTATTATTATATGTAGATAGATATTTTTTAAATCAATATTAGCGTATTTAATTGGATTTCAATCATACAGTTAATTTTTTCCTCAATTTTTCATATGGGTATTTCTGATTGAGACACTTTGAATCTGTTCTTATATGTCATATTGCACATCCTTTGAAACATTGCCAATGTCTGCATTTTATATAGCAATGCATTTGCAGTGCAGTGTAAATGGGGGTATTGGTGGGTTGTAGTATGACAGATACTAATACAGCTACTATATTTGACTTTTCTTGTATGTACTTGTCTGTATGTATCTTAGGTCCAAAAGAAAATCAGGCAGTTGAGTGGAGGAGAGAAAGCTAGAGTATCCTTGTGTACGTTTATGCTTAAACCAGCAAATTTACTTGTATTAGATGAGCCTACTAACCATTTGGATATACCAGCAAAAGAAATGGTAAGGTGTTCGAATTTTTACGAGTATATGGATTGTGTTCTTATAAATTGTTTCTTATTAAATTCGAATTGTTGAGAATGAAATAAATGAGGAGTACTGATAGTTTAGCTGAAGTGTACGGATCTGAACTGAACTGCTTATGAGCTTAAAATGTTGATGCATTTTTATACCTGAACTGTTTGATTTGATTTGAGCAATTTCTATAAACTGTAACATTTTAAGGTCTGAGCTGAACTGTTTTATTTCAATGGCATGCAGTTCATTGATTGATATTTTCACCCTCGTGAATTGCAATACTTGCACAGATTGAATTCAATTCCAGTTGTGTTAATTTTCAACTACTTTATATAGCTGGAAGAAGCTTTACAACACTTTAATGGAGCAGTATTGGTGGTCAGTCATGATAGATATTTTGTATCTCAAGTTGCAAACACTATCTGTGTATTAGAAGATGGCGAGCTTAAGAGATATGAAGGAGACTATAGATTCTACATGGAGCAAAATGAAAAACTTCTCGATAAGGTTTATAGAAAAACAAAATTTTTTTCAAATTTTCATGCCATCTCGATGTGTCGCATTTGAATCTTTGCAACAGAAATTCGTGATTCATTACAAATGTTTCAGACTATTTACTTTCATTGTGCAACTTTTGAAAAAAACATTTCAAGAACGGTTATTGATTCATTTTCGAGTGAATATGTAATGATACTTTATTAATTATTTGTTCAACTATTAAAGCAGCTGCAAAATATTCTTTGAGCAGGTGGAGAGCCGATATGTTGATGGAGTAACCGGCATTCTAAAAGCAAAAGTAGTCGATTTATCTGAAACAAAAGAAAAAAAGAATTTTGGCGGTAAAGGTGGACCAAGTGGAGATAAAATGAAAGGCATTAAAAATGCAAAACGAATGAAAAACTAAACATATGTGTCTAGCAGATATTTGATTTTCAATGTATATTATCAATTGACTTGCTAATTAAGAACCATTGCAGCTCACAGTCTTTATTAAAACCATGATTTTTAGTAAAAAGTCGGCTTTGGTTGAGTTTGTGCAAGATTAACATATCTGTAAATATTCATATTTCGGAATAGATTTTTCCAAACTTTTATTTAATGCATGTCAAGGGGACTCTAACAGCAGAATGTGAATAACTTCCAATTTTTGAATTTGTCGCTGAACTTAAAATATTCCAACTTGAAAGTTCTGGTTTCAGTTCATTTTCAATTTATAAATTCAAGTTTCACACTTCAGGGTGTTTGGTAATTTAGTCTACCGCGTTTTAAATATGGCATATCAAAATTTAATAAATTCTGGTTCAGTTTTTTTTCTTTTTTATCAATGTCCGTGAAGCTTTTTTTGGGATCAATAACTTACAAGCATACTCATACCTAATAATATCATGTGTATACAAGTCCATCTAATTTAATATGGAAATGGATTGAGTGTAATCGGGGAATGTAGCAGTTAATCGATTGAAATAGTAGTAAAAACCGAACCAGACCGAGATCGCATTTGTTGGTGTTCGGTACGTCAACATTTGATGGTTCAAAATTGACGCGAAAGACATCACTTCCTTTGAAAATTACTCCTGCGCCAAGCTAAACTACAATTATGGGCGAGCAACTCAAGCTTCGAGGCACTCTGAAAGCCCATGAAAACTGGGTTACTTCGATTGCTGCAACTAGCGAAAATGAGAACATGATCCTCTCGTCTTCTCGTGATAAAACGATCCTGGTTTGGACTATAACACGAGAAGCCGATGATGATTACGGTTACCCTCGCCGTGCTTTGGTCGGACATTCTCATTTTGTTTCTGAAGTTGTCATATCATCAGATGGGCAGTTCGCTCTGTAAGTGATATAAATATTCATTGCAATTAAATCATAAATAGTAATGATATAATGCATTCGTAAATATGATTCAGATCAGGATCGTGGGACGGAACTCTTCGCTTGTGGGAAATTAATACAGGCCGAACCACTCGTCGATTCGTCGGGCACGAGAAAGATGTCTTGTCAGTTGCTTTTTCCGCCGACAATAGACAAATTGTATCTGGCTCGCGCGATCGTACCATTAAGCTATGGAACACTCTGGGAGAGTGCAAGTTTACTATTAAAGTTAGTAATTCGAACTTATTATTTTAAATAACCATACTATTTGATGCCAATTATTGATGCAGTCGAACTGGTGCTCGCCCTTTCAATCTTTTACTCAGTTGATCGTCAACCAAAAATACTCATCAGTTTGTATACAAACTCCAGTTTTCAATGAGATTCTCGTTGATTGGCAACATGTGTATGTTATTTATAAAAAGGCTTTTTTTAGCGCCAAAAATATCTTCACGTACTTCCAGTTTTCTCGTTTACGTAATGGCTTAAGATTAAATTCGGTCAAGGCCACGCAGAAATTAATACAATTAAAATATATTTACAATGCTCTTAAGCACTTCGTCTGAGCATTAATGCAATTTTGTAGCATAAAACTAGTTCTTTTAACTGGAACGCCAGATCCGACCATTAAATACATTTCTCATCATAGATCGACCATTTTTGATATATTGTAGCACTACTTCTACCTTTGACAATTATTCTATTTTTTTGTGGCCATAAAGACATTGTTTCATAGCAAAACAAGTTTTTTTTATCCTTGACAGGGAATTGAAACATATGGCCTAAAATTTTAATATCAAACTGTTCATTTCAAATTCAGGAAGAATGCCACACAGAGTGGGTCAGCTGCGTTCGATTCTCTCCATCTCCATCTGCGCCGGTGATTGTCTCAGCAGGTTGGGATAAGCTCGTTAAAGTCTGGAGTCTCAGTAACTGTAAACTACGCACCAACCTTGTTGGTCACAATGGTTACCTCAACGTTGTTACTGTTTCCCCGGACAGTTCCCTTTGTGCTTCTGGCGGAAAGGATGGCACTGCCATGCTCTGGGATCTAAACGAAGGAAAGCGATTATATTCTCTCGATGCTGGAGATACTATTCACTCACTCGTATTTTCACCAAACAGATACTGGCTGTGCGCTGCCACTACACAAGGAATTAAGATCTGGGATCTCGAATCTAAAGTAGTGGTTGACGATTTAAAGCCCGAGTTTGTTGAGAGGAGTGCAAAGGCTACTGTTCCTCATTGCACTTGTTTGTGTTGGTCTTCTAATGGTTCAGTGTTGTACTCTGGGTATACTGATGGTATCATTCGAGCATGGCATGTTGCTGGCTCAATCTAAGATGGAGATTTTGGGAATATGAAAATCTTGTACTTAAACCGCTGTTTCTGAAATAAATGGCGTAACAATTATGCTCTCTGTATATTCGTTGATTCATATATCATTCTATTAAAAAATTCGATGCTTTGTGTTGCTCTCTGATTTTTGATTATGTCGAGAATTAAGTTTTCGACGGATGCTGTAGACTCCGTGCGGATTTATCACTTCTTTTTTCAGTAGTTCAAATCTCTGGCCTGCTAAGTCACTTTCAAGGATATAGTTCTAGAGTTAGGTTGAATGCGATTGAACTAAAATAGCCAAATTTGTGATGAGATTCGTCTCCTTTTGTCTTCTACTTGACCTGTTCAGGAAGTGGGGCATTGAGAATGAGAAAGATGGTAAACTTGCTGCAGAGGTGAAAAGATCTCAGTGTAGATAACAGTTATTGGTAGTATACCTGTAAAATCTTAAAAATACTATATTTTTTTTCGCCAAATATTCCTGACGTTGATATCTAATCTTCACTTCGTAACTGGTGGAAGCGAAGTGCATATAACTTACTACAAACAAAAATAAAAGGGCAGACGCTGAAGAGCAATGCCACAAAAATTAGGTCAGCCGCGAGTTGAAGCAAGAAGTGCAGATGAAATCATTTTGATCTTATTATTGCGTCTGAAATTGAAACTCGGCATGTCATAAGATAATGCTTGGCAGAAAAAGGTTCAACCGTATTAAGTACCTTCAACTTTATATCCCAAATGGATCCACAGTTGAGGCTTATATTAAAAAATTTTATATTTTATTGAAAACGAACGATGCAACGATCATCAGCAAGTCCAAAGACTCTAAACCTTCTGCTTGAAAAGTGGCCTCATGTGAGTCCGGTATACAGATATTACGCCTGTATACTTCAAATATCTAGGAAGATAAAACAACAGAAAAGTTTTTCAGAAAATAAAAGACATGATATTACGCAAAACAAAATGAATGTGTTATCAAGAAAGGATGTTAATACATGTTGGCAAGATGAGGTTGTACCAAGACTATCAGTCTTTCATTTTGATAGCCTTCTTTACTGTCGAACTGTAACTGGGTAGGGTATTCTGCGTTGCTTCACTGGATTTACCTCTCGGTTTGAAGTAAACTAAACAAGGGCCCCGGTCAGTATGCTGGTGGCAATGTAAACCATATCAATATCTTTTTTGAGCTAGTAACTCCAAAATATAGTGAAAACTTGAATTGATAGACTTATGCAGTGCATTGGTGTAATATGGAAATTGTCGAGAGTCCCAATGCTCCCATGCTGCCTTCATAGATACTTGTAGGATGATTGTAGCAAAAAATCATGAGTCAACAAAGTGGCTCAGCATTCTGTAGCCCTGAGCAATTCAAAAAATTATTCTTCTATGAAAAGTTAAGCTTTCATAGACTGATTATTTAAGCACCACTAGATGAATGCAGCCAATATTGAAAACACATTTTTCAATGATCATTAGTGTGTAATTCAATCAGATGCCTGACTGGAATTAGTATATAATTGAAATATTTTAAAGATGAATTTTCATCTGAAAATATCTTGTCCCTTTGCAAAATTCCATTGTTTATAGTTTGTGTACTATTATTGAATGTAATTTGGCTTCAAGTTCTTATGAACTTAGTTTTTGACAAGCAATGCTATAGAACAAGGCATTAAAAAAAGAACTGCTAACATATGCAGGATGTAATTTATGCAGTTTTGAAATTGAAAATTGTTTTTTTGGCAACTATTTAAGAGCTTCCAAGACACTGACACTTTGTAGCTTGTACTTGTAATTTTGTCTTGACAAGACAAAAATGGCATGACACATTTTAAACACCTTTGTAAAGCATAAAAATACAGTGACAAGTAGAGCAAAAATTGTTTTTTATCTAATAGAAATTTTTTTATTCATTATCAAACCCTAACTGAAAAAAAAGCTTAAATAGTATTCTCTAAAATTAGTTGTCTTTGATGCATTATAGCAAAAGAGCTCTTGACTTTTTTCTATTCTCTCTGCTCAATTTCTTTTGTTTTTAAGTGCAACTAACATTCATTATGTTAAACATTCAATAATACACAAGAATAGGTTGATTGTTTACCTAGAAGATTGGTAAAAACAATGAATATTTGCATTTGTCATCTGTATGTTAACTAACAATAAGCTCACATGACAATGAATATCAATGTAGTATGTTTAATGATTAATAGTCATTATCTGAAGTTCTAAATTGCTTTCCATTAAAATGTTAGGTAATACTTATCTCTTGTTAATAAACAAACTAGATTAAGTTTCATGATCTCTAGTTCTCTATGTTTTGGTACATTATGTATAAATATTGAATCATGGGTAATGTTATCCTGACATACTTTCTTTTTCTGTGGTGGCAAAGTCATACATAATGTATAAAGGCTTTCAGCAAAGGAGGCAAGAAAAAAATGAGGCATGCTAATGTAAAAAAGTAATTTTGGCAATAAAAAAGAGCCATTTGAAATGCTGCATAAAATCAGGATTGATTATTGCTGATGAAACTAGAAGGCTGCATATTCTTGTTCACTTGAGATATTAGATTAGTTTGTAAGCATACCATAATTGTGATATTATGCATATGTAGTACTTAATATTATTTCTGTTACTTCATTATTTTTTCCATTATTTTCTTTGATTTATAGTGGGCTTAATTTGCAGGATACTAATTTTTCATTTACTGCAAACTTTGACCCAGTCAAAATAAAGGGCAGACAGATGCTAGATAAAGTTAAGTTACTGCTCAATGTTTAGCTTTATTTGATTTACAACTAGCCAAAACAATTTTCAAATTATATAGATTGATTATTCAAAATATGAAATAATATCAGTTAATGGTGAAAAGCTGTAACTCAACTTGTACTGACTCAATAAACCTGCTTTGTTTGGCATTGAGGTTAGACTTGCACTAACTATTAGTTGTGTAAAAGTCTAAAATATACAAAAATAATCTCCGAGTAGTAAAAAAATATGACCTATTATGCAAGACAAAGTGTTACATTTATTTTTAACATCTGTTTTAAAGAATTTATTACTCCAGATTCTATGATTTAAACTACTCTTATAACTTTCTAATTGAAATGCATCATGTTTATTTTCATAGTACGTTTATAATGCAAGCTTTAATTCTTTTGTTGCATGAAAAATAATTTTACATTTTTTATGTGATTCTAGAGGTCTTATTACTTAAAGGACATTTTCAGATTTCCGGTGTCTTGTTTTGCTGCATGTAAAAAATACAGATAATGAGTACTGATTGGGAATGTTGACAAGAGTCTTGTTCAATGCACATATTTTCATAGATATATGGCAGATCTCAAGTCAGTTGAAGCGCTTTTTTGCTCATGATTTTTGGCTGTAGCTTAGTTCAATAATATTGCTCAAGTTAAAAAGTAGAATATATTTTGCACAAAATTTTTTATGAGCAAGCAGTCTAATGACTCTGATAAAAAACATATTTTAGTCTACAGAATTTGAACAGTTATCAACTAGAATATTGAAATTAATAATAAAAGTAAATATATTCTAATTTTTTATAGCAGTGATACCTCTTTTCTATAAAAATATGCTGATATCTATTTTGATAGTACCCTATTTATTTGTTCTGCACTAATCATTGCTCTGTCTGAAATCTAGCTAGCACACTGAAAAAACTGATGAATGATTGATGGACTTTAATGACTCAAAAATTTCAAAGTAAATAATGCTTAGTTGCTGCATATTTAGGTCCTTTCTATTAAATAGATATGCGCTTTTTCGTTTGTGCTTAAAATCTAGTAATTATCTTTATTGGGTATATGCACCTAACAGCATCCTAATCTGTGTAACTTACGTGTCTCCTGAAAATACATAACAAATATTGTTCTACAAATCGATTGTTCTTTTCTCACTAGTATGTGATAGATAGGAGAGTTTTGAGGTGACTTAAGTTACATATACTGGTAGCTTGTTAGGTTCATCCCATAAATTACGATTTGAAAATGAAAAAATGACATAATTTTGAATTTAAAATCAAAATTTAAAGTTCATGGTTCATAGAGAGCAGTTTGGAAATAGGAACATGATAGTAGAGCCAGCAGAATTGGGATATACTGTAATTGGGTTGAAACTAGTGAAAGGTTGGCTGAAATCACAGTTATTGATTTGATTTGCTGCACTGAACCCTATGAAATACTGTTAGGAATTAACTCCCTTAAGGATTAATTTATTTTTATAGCTGCGGTCAGTTTTCATATATGACGTTCCAAGTAAATTGGCTGCACAGATGCTAGTAGAGTTATATATTTTGTTGTTGATAAAGTTAGCTCACTTCTATCAACACAATTAGTGCATGATAACTATACACATTTCTGTCACAGTTTCCTGTGTTCTGTTGTGTTTCATGTTTCTAACAAATACTAGTCAAAATCATTGTTACTGTGTACAAACAAAGAGCCACTTTGATTATGGTAAGAGTTCATTTCAGTTAAAAGAGTTTTTTCCAATACCTTCTGCATTGTATGCGATAAAACGACATTTCGCAATTTTTCCACTGGTGAATCTGTCGATTGGTGCCACCAATTTAAATTGGTTGAGAGACCAATGTAGGGAGTAGAATTGATTCTTTTGCATTTTAAAACTATTCTGTGGATGAGTTTCAGTCATTACTATAAATTGATGCTCGTGACCTCAGTTAATTGGAGAGCCATTAATGGCATCATTAGTGAAGCTCGTTGCAAAACTGTAGTAAGTTTTGGATTGGTAATTAACGGTGGGAATGCATGTATTCATACAAATTACCAACAGCTTGTGAGTAAATTAAAGGCATATACCATAACAAGCAAGCATGAAGTAACTCAGTGATGCTATCAGCTCTGTATTACTTATTCTGTCACTTAACAAACATTGCTAATTAAAAATACTTCTACTTACAACTACGAATAGTAACATTTTCATAAATAACTTTCAGATTATTTTCAAAACGTTAATAGAGCTCAGCATACATTTTTATCAACAATATCCATAATCAGTAAGTGATTTATTCAAATTTGTTGCTATTTGAGTTTTTAATCATAACCCACAAGGAGTGCACAGAGCTTTAAAAGCTTCATAGCCTAAATTATTTGCCGATGGTATAAGACTAAAAAGTACGAAGTGATTTTTTGCTTTAATAAACCTGCTCTATCTCGACTAATTATAATCAATAACAAATAAGTAAGAAAAAAACTAGACGTGGGTGTAAAATACAAAAAAACATAATCCGCCCAACATATTTAGTAAAAACGTGGTTTCTCACAAGAATGTAAAAGTTTCAGAAAGAATCAATTAAAGCTTGACAGTGCATAGAATATATTACTCTTAAAATCGACTGTATAACACAGTTTTATGATGGTCTAGTGTGACAGACTAACACTAAGTCGAACCAGAACTGATGTCGACTAAAGCAAAAAGATGTATAAAAGAGACCGATATGCAAATATCTTAATAGAAAATTGCTCAAGCGCCACTCCATATCATCATGCTTGGTAAAGCCTGAAAAAAGCATATTTCAGATTCGTGACATCCCCACATTGATTCTAAAACAAAATGGTGAACACACATTTGCACAAATAATATATTGAAAAAAAATAAATGAGGTACTTACGATTTGTTCTTGGAGCTAAATCCAGTGTTAAGGGCTTCATCGTGTGTTTGATATTTTAATTGGAACTTATTTGGTAATTGCAGCGCCTCTCGGAATTTTGTGCCTATGACATGCTGCTGTTCCATAGAAGCAGCTGTTTTCGTCCAGAGTGCAATGCGATCCTGAGACTTGCGGATGCTAACCACTAAACCACAAATCTATAATGGCAAAAAAATGTACGGAATTCACCAATTTAGTTGTACATCTATTTAGAATTTTCAATGATTTTCGGATAGTGCTCATTCTGTTCTTGGAGGGAGAAAGTGGTAATTAATAGTAAAGTCAAAAATACTTATTTGTAAATAATTTTATTTAAATATTATTGCAGAAACTCTGTAATCGAAAATTTATAAGGGGCAACTGTCTTACGGGCCTGGTCTCTGGATGCCAGTAAATATAACTTGAGGCGACTGGCTGTTTACCATTCGAAAGGAAACGTAGAGATGATAATATCAACCATATTTGGCTAAAATATATTGCAAATACTATATGAAATGGTAATTTATAATGCTTTCTTCATTCGGAGTACATACATGCCTATAAAATTATGTCGCCACATTGGATTAGATTAATATTAATTTGCGATGGAAATATACTTACTTCTTCGGAGGAATCAACTTCCAGTATACCACCGATAGTTGCTAAGATGGCGTGCAACCACCATTCATCAAGATTCTTTCTATCGGCTTTGTGAATTGTTAGCACCCATTTGCCACCTAGCGCATTCGCAGGATCCTGTTCTTACGAGATATAAAAATTAGCCTAATCTTGATTAAAAAATTTCAAGAGAAATGATGGGCATATTTCTGTTCTAACGCACCTCCCACATTGGTTTGATTCCATCTTTGAATATGCTGTAATTGCTACCGGACTGAATACGGCTTGCTGGCATTATATTACCATATAAGCACCAAAAATCCTCAACAGTATCAAAGCTCATAATATTTTTAAGAGAATCTTCCCAGGATTCGTCTTGCTTAATAAGTTTGGGATTGTCGAACCACAATGTCCAATGGCTTTGAAGTGGATGTTTTTTGGTGAAATTATTTGAATTAGGTATTAGTATACATTCATTAGGTTCAGAACCCGCGTCTCCAGAATCAACTTCAGAAATATTTTTTTCCATTGCTATAATTTCAAGAACTACTATTTTCAATAGAAACGAGAGACAACGACGTTGATGAATGTTGCGAGCTTCGATGCGATCTTTCTCTGGCGTCCGCTGTGGTTCAACTACTTGCACGTCAACTTAATATCTCGAAGGTGTTAAAAGTATTAATGAGAGGTTGGCACGGCAGCTCAGCTATGTAGAGCTGCACCAAATTACTCATTTGGCGTCCAATTGATCTGAAGGAATAGACACAACAATCCAACACCCACCATAATTGAATCATAGCTCTATTCGGGGGTCGATTAGGTATAATAGTATGAAAGTTGAGATTTATTTTTATTATTTTTTGGATTTTTCCGTTTCTTTTTTTTGAATGAACCAAAAATTTTGAAAAGAAAAACGGTCAAGTTAACAGCAATGTAGTTATCTCGGGTTGTACATTGCCAACTTCACACATTATCGGAAGGCGAGATACTCATCATTTGCATAGGCTCTGAACCATTACATCTGTGCAATTATTTTGACTCTTGTTCAGATATTGGAATACGAAAATGACTACATACATTACGCTAGGTTCCTTGCCAGATATTCCCAAGGTTCCTGGATTTTATAGGTCTCCAAATGGCTACTTGGAGTGCATTAACCGAAGAAGATCTATTACGGCTCCGATTATGCAAGTCAACCCTTCACCGTACTCGTCACTTGAATGCAATGGTACTGAGTTGAAGCAAAAAAATAAATTATTTGATTCTCCTGCTTCTCAACCAAAACCTAAATCAGCGTGGAGCAACACGACAATTGCACAAAGCACCATTCCGAATTTCTTAAAGAAAATTGATGAGATTCTAAGATTTAAAGCATATATGGAAGAGCCAATTTACATGAAAGATAAGATTGATGTTGCCATAATTAGAGTTCGAGTTTTCACCCTAACGTATTACGTAGCCGACCAAACCATATCTATTGAAGAGCCACGAACAAAAAACAGTGGGCTCGTGCAAGGTATTTTTATGAAGCGAGCAAAGGTTAATCGACCTGGTAATGTTGATGGTGAGGGCGTATATCAACCATGTGATTTGATTATTGGTGAAGATTTACATGTGCATGGCCGCCGATTCAGACTAGTAGATGCAGATCCAAGGACAAGAGATTGGTATCAAATCAGCCTAAATTATAACCAGGTGACAGTTTCACTTCAAAATTCTATTATTCTAGTTAACTGTTATGTTTAACTTGTTAGAAGGAATAGACGCTCCTAAAGCATCATCTAATATAAAAGCAATAAATCGATAAAAATTCTTATTGTTTTTTTAATTTGAAAAGGGTGATGCCATTGCAATTCCAGATGATGGGTACAAAAAAGAACGGCAGCGTTTTGATATACCAAATAGATGTGAAAATCATTCAAATTCCGGTGGAACTGCTCATGAAAAAGGAAGTTATTTCCGAAGAGGTAAAATTTCTGATGTTACTATTTTTTAGGTACCAATCATTGAGAACAAAAAACCTTACTATACTAAGGAAATTCTAAAAGGGTATTCGTGAAAGCTGAAAATATATTTAAAAAAAATTTTGATGTAATTTTGACCTCTTGGATTATGTATGCAACCTTTCCAGATGTTATTGACCAGAAAATATTGTTAGAATTCTAACAATGTCAATAAGCTTAGTTTAGTTCAATTCTGTGCAAAAACTGTTATCCTACTCATTTTACATCTTCCAGAGGTATATTCCTTAGCCAATTAATTGAATTAAATATCAAAGAAAATGATGTTTCTAGTAGCACCAAGACATCATCAGCTAGTCAAAATGAATTGCCATTACAATTCTCTTTTCTTTGGCCCAATCAAATCAATGTGGCTTATGATTTGTTCAACAAATCTACTTAAAGTTTATTTCTCATAAAATTTCAACCTTTGGAATGGTAAATAGATATTAGCCACAATTTTGTCATTGCTAAACTTATTACTGTTGCTTATATCACTTAACTCTCTATTTTGGTTTCCACATAGAGCTCATGTTACCATTGATTTCTAAAAACATACAATTTGTTATTATATGGAAAGAAGCAACCTTGATAGTAATTTTTGCATAGTTCATAATAGATAACCATACTGGAAATAATTCATTTTTAAAATGAGGCATTTTTGTGATGAATAGAATCAAATGCATTATTATTTATTGCTGAAGTTTATATTTTTCTCAAAAATTTCCTACAGATCAAAAAGTACTGCGATTTTTCTGTCACTACAATGATCAGCGGCTTAAAGGGGATAAACGAGATTACGTTTTATACTACTATCTCCTCGATGATACTATTGAAATCAAAGAGGTGGCTGCAGAAGGCAGACAAAATTTCCCTAATCTACTTAGCCGCCAGAAACTGCCAAAAGATGAGCTGAAAGTTGTGATTCCAAGAATTGGACTTAAAGACAGTTCAAATATTTTAAGCTGGAGTGAGCTACGGTAAAAAATTGAAACTTTCAACTGCTTGACTGTTAAATTACATTTCAATTGATTTTTACAAATATATGTAACTTACACGTGTACATTTACATTTGCATCAAGTTTTGAGACTTATTAATAATTTGATACTTGCACTACAAATAAATTCAAAATATACTAAATGCTTAACTGCTGAGGGCGAACTGTGTATTGAACTGTAAACTGGTGCAAAGAGTTTATTTACACTTTTGAATTTGAATCTAATGATCCGCTATCATTAATCTGGACTTCTATTGCAATGCTTCATTTTATTCTGAAGTCAATAAATTCTTCCCTTCTTGCGTTTATGCTATTTCTTCTCTAATCCAATAAACATGGCAAAAAATTGTAAATTTTGATTTTATATTTGTACTCTGATGTGCATCGAGTTTCAGTTGTTGCATGCAATGTTTATTAGGTGTGGAGATACTGTTAATATATACGGACGGCATTTACTGTTGATGGCTTGCGACACGAGCACTATTGAATGGTATGCGGTCCGAGGAATTCATCAGAGAACCGTAACTGTAGGTATGGAATGCTATACATATGGGCATGTCCCAATACTTTATTTATGCATGTTTGTTCATCACTTGTGCTATGATTCTGAGTTCTAATAATATTAAAATTTTCCCTATATTTTTCTCTTTGGAATATTTTTAAATTACTTCATTTTGAAGTTAGACGTTTTTATTAAAAATTTCGAAATATCTACGCAATCACCTTAAAAGTGAAAAACTAAAAAGTTCTCTTTTTAAAATACAAAAGCTGCTGCTTATTAAGTTTATGGTAAAGACTGCTATCTTTTCGTGGATTTAACCAAATATTTAAAATGACTTTTTCATGACAAGTATCATTGTTAGATAGTGGTTCATTTTTTATTATGTATGTCAAATGAATATTCATATATATATAAATTGGGCAGGCCATGAAGAAGCTGATGGCCATACAGACAAACTTTTTTCTAAGATGAATATGAAGGACCAAGATCCCTATTCGTTAGGGCTAACTCTTGAACCTGTTGCTAACACCATGAACCAGGAAGCATATGATAAATTCATCAAAGGCGATAAAAAAGCAAGTCAACGATGTGTGCCTTGTATGCACATATTGTATCAATACTTCAACATACAGTTCAATCTTTGCGTTTTTCCGTTTGTAATGTTCATGGTTAAAACTTCAACCGATTCTTTTTTACATATGCTAAACTCTAGTTATGCCTTCATGTAGGCATATAGCCAAGTGCATCTATATTTTTCTTACAGTAAAATCTCTTGATTTTTAATCATAATTTTTATGCATATATATCATTTAGGTATGCAGATTTCGAGGGAAGCTTTTTGGCAAATACTGCAAAGGAAATGACGAAAATAGGGATTTTGTTGTTAATTATTTCTTGGCAGATGACACGATTAGTGTATTTGAACCCCAGGTGAGCGTATATGTGTCGATACTTATCTTATCCTTTTTTTCAAAATACAGCAATTTTAAAATATTAAGAAAAGTTTTACGCTGATGAACAAAGCCATGGATAACTGCCATCATGCAATTTTTAAAACATTTCAATATTAAAATGTATAAAAATTAAACATTGGTTATAGCAAGTTCGCTTTCAATGAATGTTCAGTATTTGCAAATAAACAAAATTTTCATATGATTTCCAAGTTCAACTTTAGATTTTCGGGTATACCAAATTAGTTATGTGGTCCCAACAATTTTATTGTACTCGAATCTTACTTTATATAAATATTGATCTATTCATGAGTATGTATTGCAAAATTCAATTGATTTTCCAAATATAAATATTTTTTAGGTGAGGAATAGTGGAAATGTTGGCGGTCTATACTTAGCCCGAGGAAGATATAAAAAGCATATAAAGGATATGGATGCAGAAAAAAATAGCTCTAAGAAAGAATGTAAATATCGGGGTCTACTCGATCCCCTTTTAGAAAAAGGAAAATTGAGTCGATACATTAAGCCTACTGATTTTTTGCCTGGATTAGTTGTTACTTTTGAGATGCCACAAAGCGGTGAGTGCAATTTTTTAATTTATTTTGGATTTGCTGCGATATTGACAAGTTTGGAGAAAAAAGACTTGAGAATGGTGGAAAGTTTGGCATTATCTGTAACTGTCTGCCATCATTCTTCAATGTGATTATTTTCCTAGAGGAGTTCTAAAATTTTGTACATCATTATGAATACTAGAATTTTAACTCGACCATATAGTCTACTTGATAGTATGAAACAATCTTATTTAGCAATAACTTTTATTTAAACAAATTATTTGTCTGTTTTTGGACTAGGCAATAGGCTCTTCTCTCTTCGCATGTTCTCACATGACGAGTGCACTGAAAAACTTTTGGCGGACAAATCAATATTTCCACACACCTCAACTCATCTTGCAATCGAACGACTGGCAGAGATAGCAAGCAGTGCAAATGTGCCTGTGCGTTCTATACTAAAAAATATAGCTGAAGCTGGAAGACATGGCAAGCTCCTTCCACTGCGAGACTTTGCCATTGGAATAGGGGAAGTTGAAAATGAAGTCTGCAAAAAATTTCCAAGCTTGTATTCTGGTATGGATTTGTATTTCAAAAACACGGAATTTAGTCCATTTCTCAGTATTTTTTTTAATTCATATTTTATTCAAAATTCTACTTATTTTTATTACAATCAAATATATATCTATGAATTAAATTTAAATTTATTGTATTGAATATGTTTTTTATAATCAATGCATGTACATATTTAATATTTTAAAAATACTAATAGATAGCTTATTGCGGATAAAATAGTCTATAATTTTTATTAGTGCATCTTGGTTTATATTTTCTTTTGTGCATTTCAGCATACCTGCCTTTGACAAATTTAGAGATAGAAAGAATAGCATCTGACTTTTTGCAAGAATCTTGGGGAGATGCTGTGATTTATGATGATTTTGTTGATATTTTGGTGCTGGCTTCTCCTAGATGTGCCAAATTGAATGAGCTATCAAGCCTTAATGTGAATGAGCGTATGTTACGAGCGCTTCACAAACTGTATATAGTAAGAGATTTTGATGCATATAAATGCATACATATTAATATATGAATAAATCAGAATATTGTTTTCTTAAAAAATTTGAGCAATATATCATTTTGACCTGTAGGAAGGACAAGATGGATTTGGCTGCATCAGAAAGGTATTCCGAGCTCACGACAAGATGAATGATGGCACTGTTACTCCAAGCGAATGGATTGAAATTCTGCGCACCACTAAGCTCAATAATGTAATGACCAGACAGGTAGATATGCGATATTGTGTAACGCTTTGAAAGACACTGCTTATGTATACATAGACCAATTAAATATTATAAAATTATTCAATATTTTAGTTTTTTCTCTGTCTTAAATCAGCAAAGCTTACCTATATATTTTGTAGGTGGCGGATGCGCTGTTTTTGGAATACGACAGCAATGGGAATGGAACTCTAGACTATAATACACTCTGTAACGATATTCTTCGTATCAATTGTGACACATTGACCGTTTCGAATGAACCGCAACATTCAGCAAAGAGAGTAGGCTTTCAGGACAACCGACCTCTTACTTTACGCGACTGTCTTCATCGTGAAAATGAACGTTTGGAATCAGCTGATGGCAATAATGCGAAACGACTACATCGTGCCATGATCAGTTTCTGCTCTGCGTTTGCGAGGGTAAATCGAAAGAAAATGATTCGAAAACATTTTCTGGCTTTTGATACTAGTAACTCAGGCAAAATTACGCGGAATCAGTTTGTGGACACTGTGAATTTTGTTGCTGCTGAATTTTTTATGGACTTTGATAATAAAGAGAGAGATATGCTCTGTAATTTCTTCTTTCCAGATAAGACCAGTCGTGTTGATTATGAACAGCTATTGAATGTGCTGTACGGACGAGATGTGAAAAATGCTGATTATTTGTTACATTGCACAATTAATGAGGTAAAATATTGTATTATTGTATATTTTCATTGCAAAGTTTAAAATCCATGCCAAAATAAGCAACTGAAATTTAGATATTTGGAAAATTCAAAGAGTACAGTTTTGTTATGAGATGTGAAACAGAGCAATAATGCAAATTTTGAATTGATGTTTTACAACTTTCAGCTCTAATTTTTACGATACAGTACTTTGAAATCCTAAATGGAACCACAAAATCATGATAATTATGTCAATTGCACAAAAATTCTGTGAACTGAAATATATTCGGTTTTCAATTTTTCTCTTGGTATAACATGTCAAAGTACGCAAATATTATATTTTTGATGAGGTTACTTTACTAAGCCTTTTTTGTCTGCATCGTTGGATTAATCTCATGCCGTTTTTACGTGTAAAATTTGAAATATATTTTTCAAAATTGCATGATGAATATGAAAGTTGTAGCCCACTGGAATGGCAGTAACGACCATGCAACATAACTGTTACTGGCCAGTTGTTACAGTTAACATTACTGTTAACTGTAGCGCTACTAGTTGATTCTTTAAGGGATGTCATTGCTACTAGAGTTGGGTACCATCTTTGCGTTACTGTGTTACTGTTACTAGTCATAACTACTGATGATATTATTGAATTTCTATCCAGCAGTGTTCCATTAATATTTGATGTTACTTACTATATAATTCACTGCATTTTAATCAAGGACAAAGTATTAAACAATAAAGTTCTTAATAGGATAATTTGAGATAATCAAACATATCAAACGAGTAGGAGAATGATGGTTTCAAAATCATATAAAACATATTGCTTTTATTTGATACTTCTCTTTCCAGCGAAAATCGCACGAAGAAGCATTCAGTATTTACGATGGTGCACGTACACGGGATTTTGGTGGTACCCTCAACCTGTTTGAAGTGGATCATTGAAGAACGATACTTTTTAGATTACCTTAATATTGTTTTGCGTAGTTTTCAGCTACGATTAATTGTGGATATATTTATATTACAAAAAGATTTCAAATGTATGCATCTTGCAGAATTGATGTATTATTATACTAGCCTCATCAAGAACCTACGTAAATACATTAAAGATTTTTTTAGCATAAGCTCCTGAAAAAACAAGTTATTTTCCAAAGCTATAAATATGACTCATATGAAAAAGAATTAAAAGAGCAACTTATATTTTGATGGCTTTTCAGCTTATGGTGGGTTTTGAGTTTCCTTCCATTGAAAGGAAATTTTGAGAATAATTTCTGAAAGGTTTAAAATATTTCATTACTACAAGCGTATATTTTGAGAATAAACGGAATATATGTTTTAAATGAAAAATATATAGTAGATGGGCTTGTGGAAGTATAGTGAAAAGATGGAGCAAATTCGACTGAGATTTTTATTGTCTACTTGAAGACAATAGAACTGTTCTCAAAAAATTTATTTATTGGACAACTCAGAAGAAGTGAGGTATTTCATTTCTCTGCTTTTAACTCTGTTACTGTTGGGCAAATTGCTTGACACTGCAGAAAAATGTGCTAAGTCAAGCACCTCGCGGTGGGTAACAAATCGTTCAATTAAAGTAGGTGTTCGGGTTAAAGAGGTTTTTATCAATTGATAAACTTTTCCGACGTAATGAGTTAGAAAGATGCCACAGTTTTAGATATAATTTCTAGACGTCTATCTAGAGGGGTTATAAATCTTTTGATTAATCTTTATTTTTTTCAATAAAGTAATCAGAAATAGAAGCTTACCTGGATTTTGATGATTGTATAATCCCCATTTTGCTTCCTAGAGCATCATGGAGGTCAATTAATTCAGTATCTTGAGAGCAATACTTCTACCGTATTGAAGTGTGGTTTCAACATTGACCAAGTAACTGGTTCCTCCTTGTTAGCCTCACCTTGCAAATTTTCAGACTCTGCTTTTCTCATTACAATCTCATTTTCGCATTTATCGAAAGTTGTTGTACACATTTGAATATCTATTAATTGTCATTAATTTCCATGATTTTGCAATTTTCAGCCAGATCATTTGTGCTCTCATTGAATTAGCATTAAAAGAAATCATTCACCTAATTATTTTAGATAATATAAAAATCAAGCCAATTTTTTGTAAATTTATGTGAATGGATTTACATTATAGTCAATGTGTTCATGCTAAATAGGTTCATTGGAATTAAATAAGGAGTGTACATCCTAGAAATCGTTCAACTGGCAGGTGTTCTGGTTAAAGAAGTGTTTGATTTAGCAGGTTTCACAGCAGCTACACTGATATTACTGCTGCTGGGGTGTTCCAGAAGTATTTGTCAAACTGCATTACTATTAATGTTATATGAGTTACTCTATGTAGGAATCTCTGTTACTGTTACTGGTTATGCAACTGGAATCATAAGTGTCCATAGTGTCCGAAGATGCATCGAGAGTTATTGCTAAGAGTAAGAAGGATTACCTAACAAAGTAAATGGCTAGAAAAATATTGCCCATGCATCATGCTGTATTAAATTAAGCTCGTTGCAGCTTGCCTTCTTTTCCTAAATTAATTCACTCTTATATTGCATATATTGTCTCTGCTTTGTTTTAATATATTAACATTATTAGCTTAACTAAACTAGCAGTTATGCTACTCGACAAATACATAATGAATAGCTTAAGGCGAAAGTTTTGCAATGTGTCATTGTCTTCCACTATCGTTTGTTCTAGTTTGAACATAACAACCCCTACATTTAAATACTATATTGGAGTCCAATTACAGAAACATATAACGGATACATAGTATTTTAGGCAAAATATTTATAGATTTTTTTTCTACTGCATTATAAGTTTTAGGTATATTACCTAAGACGGCACCTTTGAAATCGATACTAAAGTACCCAGAATCGTTTCGGGGCATGTCATACTTCCAGTAATGTCCTAATCTTAATATAGGGTGAAGAAATTTTTGAAAAAAATTGTCAACACCCATCATTGGAACGTTATTACTAATTTCAAATTTCGCTACTAGAACAAATGAAAACTATGAATCTAAAAAATAGTTTTCTTTCAATATCATTCTTCCTGCTAGAGAATAGCAGAGAGTTTCATAAGCGCACAGTGTGGATTCATTATTTGATATTTGTTCATATAGCATGATAGTAATTTATATTCAGGCGTTAAGCAGTATATGAATTCATCGAAATATGGATCAAATTGGCAGTACTATTTCCATATATGAGTTTGTTGAAGATTGCCATGAATGCCGCAGTGGGGATTCGAGTGAGATTACTGATATTCCGGTAAAATGTATTTGTGATTCACGAATGTGAATTATTCGATTACAAATGCATCAAGTTTTCACAGGGCGATTCCCATTCGGTCGTGCTTTTCTTTCACAATGAAACATGCAATGCCTGCATAGGAAGTCACATGCATTCAGAATTTTGTTCTACTCTTCGGATTTCTGTGAAACTTATCCTGCATTCATCTTTCGATATAGGCATGTTTTCTTGGCCGTCTAGGTATTGGAACTAACTTCTGCATTATTATGCCAAAGATATTTGTACTTAAAATTTGTTGCTGGAACCTTCAATAATTCACTTTATTTACAGTGCCTTATTTCTAACCATTTTTAGATGTCCATCTTGTCATCGATAATATTTTTTTTGTTTTAGCTTAATTAAGAGCCCGACTTATGCACTAAGGCGAGATTAATCAAACGCTTAGCCCCAACAAGTCAGCTCATAACCACGGCTAAAAGTCGTAGTGCCACAGTTTCTTTTTTAAAATGCATGAACTGTATAATGGTCATATCGTAACTTTTTTCTAAATAGTGTTATATTGGCGTCGTATATTTTTAAGCACAAAAAAAAACTAAAGTCCTTCAATGTGGTGGAACTCGGTGCTGGCACTTCACTTCCTGGATTATTGGCAGCTAAGATTGGATGCAAATCAGTAACGCTCACGGATATGGAGGGTGCTGACCAAATTTTTGAAAATATTCGACTAGTAATAACATTGAACGACTTAGATGACAAGTGAGTTGATATATTCTGAGCACATAAATATTAACTCCATCGATTTGTGGAAACACCCATATTTCAATGATCAATTTAAAATCTCAGATTCATGCTGAAGATACTGCCAGAATGTAAGTATTCAAATGCTTCTCTAAAAGATTGTTGTTGTTATTAAATGTTATACAGGGTCCGCCTGCTACCACTGTCTTGGGGACAATTCCGTTCATCTGCACTGAATCTACGGAAATCTCTTGAAAAGTCTTGCATCATTTTCGGTGCTGATCTGTTTTACAGTTCTGAGGATTTTGAAGATATTTTAGCCACTGTTCGATTTTTTCTAGAAATCAACCCGGAACTTTCTGAATTTTGGGTCACATATCATGAACGAAGTAGCGGCAGAACTTTAGTTCCACTCCTTGAAAAATGGGATTTGAAGGCCCAATCTATTCCTCTCAGTACTTTCTGCCCAGATGTATGTCTGAACAATCCTACCTACGATAGTATACATATGTATATTTTAACGATGAAAAATTACTATTATTTGTGTGCTCTTACTCTGTTCCATTTGTCAAATTCAAGAAAAAGTTTTACAGTAATTTTGTTAGTACTAATCACTGCAGCATGGAAAATTAGGAATAATTCATATTATAAAAGAGTAACTGAACTTATATGTACTGCAAAGGAAAGAACAATAATTTAAACATTGTAAAATTAATCATTTTTTCGCATCAACAAAAGCCTTGATTTAATAACCAAATATGGGTCAGATTCGGTTGAAAATGAAACTGTCGGGTAGTACTTTACCAGCTCCAGTCCATCAATACTACCATTACTGCCAATTTTATACTTGGTTAAGGTACGAAAAGCTAGCAGCTAAAAAAAGTAAACGGACAAATAAAATATTGAATATATTTATATCCAAATTGAATGCAAAATTTACATTTCTTCAAAAATGATTATATATCTTGGTCACTATTGTAAGGAATAGTTTTCTTTACTGGTGCCCATGTATGAATTCAAAGTTTTAAATGTACCTGAGGAACTGCCTCAGAACGTGCAATGGTCAAACGAGCAAACTCGCTAGTCCTGCATTTTATAAAGGTATCTTTCTCAAATCATTGCGCTGACATAATGTAGGGCCAATGTAAATCTTACCCATATTGATCGATAGAAGGAGTTTCAAAACTTCTCTTTGTGATTCTAATTTCCTAAAGAAGATATACATAAAATTTTACACAATGTATCAGTTGTCCAGTAGAGAGCAATTCTGAATTTGATACATTTCAAGAATTGCACCTTAAATGTTCCATCAATCAAATTAAGGCTCAAAACATTTGGATTTGATGGATTCCATTGTATATCTCGAGTCGACCCGGGGTACATTGATTCCTGAAATATTACAAATATTGATGTGAAACATTCAAGGACAGAACTTAAAATTATATACCTACAAAGTATTTGTTTGCCTGTAAATTTTTTTCATTGAATGCACGATCAGCGATAACGTTGTTGTCATGTTGAATCCAACGAGATACATAGGTGATCACTTTATTTTTTAAAATAGCTGCATCCTGAACAGAAAAATCCTAATGTAAGAATTACTGTCTTGAACAATGGGCGAAGCATCTAAAAAAAGTCAAGCATTAACAAGAGATAAGAGTGCATATACATATATAAATATACCTTTAACCCTTCTGGGTAGTCAACCTTATCTTCACTTAATGGAGTCGTAATGTCTACGATTTCACGTCTTATATTCCACAGCCCTAAAAAGTCTCTTGGGTAAAAGCAGTCAGGTTGACCATATCCAGGGATATTTGATGCTCCCTTTAAAAGCAATAGTATTATTCTGGCTTCTCATGATTTAGCTCGAAATTACACATTTTTTCCACACCTTTCTTATAAGTTCAGCGGATGTTATTGCATCGAATGCATCCACAGGTCCCACATAAGTAAAAAAGGCTCCAATAGTAACCAATTTAATGGTTGAAAGAAAACTTTTTCGATTGTTAGCATAATTTAACTGCGCATCACCAGAAGAAGAAACTGAAAATGCCTCAATCTGATTTAAATAAGTCAGTAGACTAAATAAAAGCCAACGAATATTCATATCACAGCGGCTTCAGACTTTGTAGACAGTCAATGCTGGGTACTTCGTTCCGCAATCTTAAATCTCACAGCAATGAAACGAGGTTGAAAATTGACTCATACAATATTAGTAGTATTTTCGATTTTAGGTTTAACACCTGGTCATGAAACTCTCGAGGAATTGCGTTTGTACTTTAGATTCTGTTGACGAATCCTTAGTGAGTTGTTCGATGATCGAATTTTATTTAAGCGAAAAGAATATTTGAGATTTGAAATGCATATAATTATTTTATTATAGGAAATGCAAAATTTAAAAAACTTCATGAATTGGGTTAAAATGACACCAAACAAATTTCCAGTCTTATGTTCCTAATTCTTTTCCCACAAAAGCTGCACAAGAAAGTAGCAGATTTTGTGGTGGATCGTAATATACTTATTTTCTCTTATTATTAGTTTTTAAAATTGTGCTCTACTTATCCTACTTAGCAGTGATAAGATAGATGAATAGTTCATAATCAAATTTCCTTCAAATTTGTAAACTAAAATTGAATCAAGAATATTAGGATTTGTAAAGAGATTTGTTGAGTGGAAGCAGCTTGTGTAACAGATAGGCATGGTGATAACAATCATCGCAAATTTTCAATAAATGATGGCAAAACTTAATTCCAATTGCCATCACAAAAAAAGTCATGCAAAATACTATACCTTGTTATTTTACTCGTATACCGCACATAGCAAACAGTCTATTGCCGTAATATATAATATTGTACATGAAAATATACAATATATCAGGAAGCAGAATAATAGCTTATAAGGTTTATCTATAATTTACTTTATATTAGTTCTTCAAAAAAGAAAACAAACTCTGCCACGCTCTATTTCTTAACCCCCGCCCCTTTTTCACTCCCCACTTACTGTGCTATATTTGAAACAGCAGGATGACTGCTCCAAGTATCCCACCTTGCTGAGCTCTATAGCATGGTGGCATTGAAAACCCTTCAACTGAGTAGCACAATAGATAATTAACATTTCCTCACCCCCATTCATAATTCTTTCTGCAAATTCTTCAATGAACATTTGAACATATAATTGTATTCCTGAGCATATATGCATGGCAGTAAGCATATATACTCTACAATACAAGTTAAATTACATTAAGCACGCTGATATGGTTGTTTCTGGCCAGTAACCAAACGCTGGAGGCCTTGGTTGATATCAACTCCAGTAATATTCTGTACAGCAGGTCCTAACTGAGCCATTATTGCAGTAATGTCACCAGTCAATTTGGAGGCAGAGCTACCATCAGAGGTAACAAATACCATTTTCTCAGTCTTAGCTAAGGGTGCAGCTATAGAGGCAGCTATGTCTGGCAACTACAAATATAAAAAGTGTTAGATACAAAAAAGTCGAGTTATTTTTATAAAAGTTGAAGTAAAAATTCAACTTAACAAAAAAAGCTGTTTTGCAGTAGTTTTGGGGGAAAAATTAAACTTCCAATACAAACAATTTGTAACAAAAGATTTAAAACTCAGTGTAACCATTTAATACATTTATATCTTTATCATTTCTGATAAATATTAATTGTGAATGATATAAATTTTGGTCAGCATGCATATGTATACAAAATTGCCGCGCACCTTGTCGATTATCTGACTTGTAATAGCAGCCTGTGAAAAAAAGCAGGAAAAAAAATAATATGCAGTTTCTATGAAGACTTTGCTCCTTATTTTTGAATGATTTTAACTTAAAACTCGAAGATATAATTAGCGACATAGAAGATGTTAACATTACAAAAGAACAATTCTGAAAAGAGAGAAGTTCTATAATTAAATTATAGTAAAACATTACTTTGAAATTATAGCATAATGTTATTAGCAACTTATTGACTATGCTAAAATACCTGTCCATAAGCTGCATATGCATCTGCCCTAAGTTTCAACACTTTAGCTTCGGCCTCGCCCTTAGCAATAATCACATCGGCTTCAGCGCTTCCGAGTTCCCTGACTCTAAGTGCATCTGCTTCTGCTTTGATTTTTATAGCCCTGGCTCGATTTTCTTCAACTACCAACTCGGCTAGCGATTCCCCATCTCTTTTCTTGTGAAGACGGGCAGCTTGGTTAGCCTTCATTAATATGTGTAGATATGTCAGCATATAATTAGCGCATCTAGAGCTCCAAGCTAACGAAGTAAATGAATCTGAAGTAAAAATATCAAAATTACCTCATAAGCCAATAAAGTTTCCTCTTCAATAACTCTTTGCAGGGCCTGCTGCTTCATAACCTCTTGCTTCTGTACAGCTGCCTCTATCAACAGTGCTGCCTCGGCCATTGCATTTGCTCTATTTACCTCACTTCGATATGTGGCAGACTACAAGCATGTATAACAAATAAAATTATTTTTTATAAAGTAAAAAAATTATTAAAATTGAAACATCAATAAATAGACTGAAAGTATAAATATTCATATACCTTAATATCCAAATCTCTACTGGCTTCGGCTTCTTTAGTAAGTGCACGTGAAACCATAATATGAGCGTTTGCCTTGTTTTCAGCAGCTACTGTAGTAGCTTGCGCCTATAAACTCACATCATAAACATTATTTTCAAAAATATTTGCAAGATACACTGCCATTAGCAGGTTTGACCCCACCTAAATTGATACTGAATTGTTACTTTCACTATGGTTTATTACCGTCTATTTTGTATAGAAAAATAAAAAAGATATTACCTCGCATAGGGACACGGTCTTTTTAGCTTCACTTTTATTTTTTGCTTTTCCTTCCTCGGCTTCACGCATAACTAAGGCAGTCTGAGTAGCACCTAGAGCTATCATATACCCATCTAAATCTTCTACTTTTGTGACAGTATACGATAGTACAACATATCCCATTGCACTGATATCGCTAGTGACATGTTCGCGGACGCGCTCAGAAAAAGCAAATCGATCCTTGTACAGCTCTTCAACAGTCAATGTGCCTAAAATTTGCCTCTAATAAAATGATGTTTTACTTTAGTAAAACAATAGATATATACATATATCAGTATGTGAAAATCGTGTAACCTGATGTCCTTCAAGAGTTGATAAGATCGTATCCTGAATATCTTTCTTCTTACGACCAAGGAAATGTTGACAGGCGAGTGATATTGCTCTTTCATTTAAAACTCGGCTTTCAGACCGATTACCAGCGGTTTGAGCTATATAAGCATCAACTTTAACTTGGCAAACGCTAGTGATGCTTACACGTACACCTCGAACAGTTTCCGCCTCAATTGAACGAACCTGAAATTCACATGAGAAATTGCTAAACTAATTTTAGATCGCAAGAGCATTAGGCGCGCATTGGTTAAAGTAAAGGATTTGCCCTACACTTTAGTATGTTGTAGCCACTAGATTGATAGTGAACCGTAATATGATATTAATGCAAAAGTGCATTTTTCAATGAGTACAGCGATTGACCTGCAACAAATGAATTATCGATCTATTTTCTAACCTCTAATGTTAACAGTTCCAGGTCCAAGATTTCTACAGTTTCGATGCAGCTGCATACCCAGGCCGCCCTATAAAAACTCAATGGATTAGAAAAGATTCATTCTTGAAAGTCATACCGTCCACATGAATATTACCTGCCGATGGCCAAACGTGTTCCGCTGTAGCCAC
The DNA here is from genome assembly GCA_032358265.1 of Vaucheria bursata. Lineage (NCBI taxonomy): Eukaryota > Xanthophyceae > Vaucheriales > Vaucheriaceae > Vaucheria > Vaucheria bursata. The sequence goes on from JAULBW010022081.1 coordinate 205,394, forward strand.
TTATTACCGCTGCTTCGTTGGGCGAGGATACAATACTGTGGTCGACAAACTCGCGGTTCAGCTTTTAATTCAATGAGTTCAAACTAACGAACTAAATACTCATGCTATAACTACATGAAATTATGCAACAATAGAATCAATAAATATCGCACCAGTTTCCCATTGTTGCTTGAGTTATATAAACTTAACTTCGACACCGTTGAAAGAATGATATGAAATGAATTAGTTGAATAAGATGAACTAGATACTGTAGGATATCTTTATCTTAAATGCAGATTTAAGGTGCTAGAGAAGTAATTATTCTGACGTTTCTGTTATTATTCTATCATGTTCACAAGTAAAAGATGATAATTTTCCGAAGAAAATTATTTCATTTTACACGATACTAACTTAACTAACCTAAACTCGTTTGCAGTTTTACTTGGAAACAGAAAATAATATTTCACTATTAGGACCTAATAGTGAAATATTATTTTCTAGAAAGTTAATTCGTCAGTAACATAACTGTCCAGCTATTTGTCATCAAATCTAGTAAAGATTTGCAATAAGAGTTATCATCCCAAGTGTTTGAAGTATGTCTACACAGTAAAATAGTAGGATTGGCTTATTTTTATCAGGCACATTTTAGGTAATCCGCTCTTGTCCAAATTTCTATGAAATTATAATGTAATAAAATCCTGTAGCTCGAATTTCATGCAGTGCATCTAAAAAAAAATTTCCTATTCTTTGTTCTCTGCAAATAAGGTAATAGCAAATGACATGTTCAGAAAAATCTACAGGATATTTTTTATAGAACAATGACACGTTGCCATCTTTGATTATAAAAAATCAAACTCAGCATGAGGCATTATGAATGGAGTCATGAACTGCAATTTGTGAAGCAAAACTATATTTTTTTTGCATAAATCACCCTGGAAAAAAGTTAGAACTTTCGCAAGGAGCAATATCTAACTTGCACCATAAGATGTTGGACACAATTACAATTATATGAAAAAAACGCATGTAAATCTAACTGTAGCAAAATGTAAGAATCAACTATATACATTGCACATGTATCTCAAAAATGCTAAGAAACAAGAAACACAAAGTAAAAACATGTATAACAGTATATATTATTAAATCCCATCATTTATTGTCAAGAATGAATTTCGTGTCAGGATATTTGCCGGTCCTGCTATCTCTTTAAATTGCTATGGCATAACTGTTAGGATATCTGCCCTGTCCCAAGATACTACAACTCCTAAAACCCCTACCTCTTGGGAGTTGATGGTTCAACGGTACGAAAATTGGTTAATAGCACCAAGGTCTCGGGTTCGAATCCCGATGCCTCCAAATATTATCATAGCTATACATTCACCCAAGAATCCTAACAATAACTGCTTGACAATGTTTGTAAACATTCATCTATGTTTGCTAATATTTTGCCTACACCTTTTCTATAATTTTCACCGTTTTTTACCTATTTGCGCCTTTTATCCTAATTGCGCCTTAAGTGTCAAACCCTTTATGTCTACACCTTTGCCAAAATCCTTTATGAAATCCTTTGTGCACCTGCTCCACAAATTGCCACGTGTCATCTTTCTCATGGTTACTTGGAAACTTCTTGGATTATTTTCTACAACCAGTTCAACCTACGAAAGAATGATTCTATTTTCATCATGCTCCCTCAAAACTCTTCTTTACTGACTTCAAATTCTGCTTCGACTGACTGCATATTATTCCAGAAGTTGTCATCAAACTATAATTCCGCTTTATTTTTATTGAAGACAGCTTCTTAGAATTCTTTAAATAATTCTAGAATTCACAAACTTAACAATGGAAATTATAACATTTATTTATGGAGCAAAAGATGCAGTGAGATTCAGCAAGATTCACCGGAAAGCCAATTTCAAGGGCACTTCAAGAGGGTATGCCACAGGAGCTAGCAGGGACGTGTTTATTTGTTCAGTCTTGTGTTTAAGTTCACTCTTCTCAAGTTTAATGAAACTATTACATTTCATTAAATCTTTTCTTTGCTTTGCTGTTTGCCTGCCCTCTGCCGTACATCGGACTTCACCCCACCTTAGGTACCTATAAGTGTATTTTATTATTGTATCGTCTCCTCCTTCTCTTTAGCAATTACAGTACTCTTTCTATCTTGCATTATTTCTGAAAACCAGCAACTTGCCTTACACTGTAAAAATAGATTTTGTTCAAAACCATTTGCTACAATCTGCATATTTGAACATATTTCTTTTATTTTAATAATAAAAATGGTAAGATTCTGCGCTATAAAATGAATTCAATAGCTACAAAAGCTATATGATCAACTCTCACAAACTCATCATGTCTTGCATCAATAAAAATTTATGCATGAGTGTACTTGATGCAAGAATATTGATTTACATGCATATTAGCTAGAAGATTCAAATTACATCATTCCTTTATTCTAAAAATTAAATAAGGTTCAACCTGATGATTTTTTAAATATTTAGAAAGTTCTGTAATAAAGATGAAGATGCTGCAACTTAGTAAAATATATGATCTTTAACATGAATAGTGAAGTACAACTGTAAATATTTCTTCTAAAAAGAAATTTTGGACCTTGACTTAAAATTTAGAATGTTTTGTGTGAGGGGTTGATTTTAATGCTGTGCTTTCTATCTGAATATGCTTGTATTGCATGTTGTGTTCAATTATTTGTTAAGATTTCTATTGGTTATTGCTCCAATTCCCTTTCCAGATGTGATCCATGACCAGTTCCTGTGATCCGTATCCATCTATATTTTTATGGACAACTCTGTGGTTCCAACTTAGCAGTTCATCTCTGTAATTCTTTTCATTCTTGCAGAAAATCCAAATAGGTCATACAATTTCATTTTTGTAATTGCATATTTCCAAACTCTGTTTTGATGTTTTCCAAGTCACTCTACACTTGTTTCTACTTTTCCCAGAAGAAGTGTGCTTTCCTAAGCAGCACACTTCCATAGTGTGCAATAACTAGTGTCCATAGTCAATAATATATTGTTTTTCTTGTCTTCTTGTTTCTTTCTACCTAAATCACCTTGCACTGTGATTCCCATCACAGTGCACTATGCATTTGAATTCTTTTCGCCTTTTTTCTTATCATTATTATTGACAAGTACAAAAATAGTTTGTCATATTTGTGTCATCAAAATGTTAAGAGAAAGGAGGAGATCATACAATAATATAATATACTTATTGGTACCTAAGGTGAGGTTAATGCCAATGTAGGCAGAGATAAAACAGCAAATGCAAAATGATTTAATAAAATATAAAAGTTTTATTAAACATGAAAAATAAACAGAAAAACAATATTGAGCAAATAAACATGTTCCGTTTGCTCGTGCAATATACCCTCTTAAAGTGCCCTAGAAACTGGCTCTCCGGTGAATCTCGCTGCATCTTCTGGTTCATAAATAAATGTAATAATTTTCATGTACTCCTGTGACAATTGTAAAATTATTTGTGCAATTCCAAGAAATTGTCTTCAGCAAAAATAAAGTGGTGTAAAGCAGAGTAGTTGATAAAAAGGCTGATTCTAATGGGATTATAGTTTGATGACAACTTCTGGAATAATATGCAGTCAGTCGAAGCAGAATTTGAAGTCAGTAAAGAAGAGTTTTGAGGGAGCATGATGAAAATAGAATCATTCTTTCGTAGGTTGAACTGGTTGTAGAAAATAATCCAAGAAGTTTCCAAGTAACCATGAGAAAGATGACACGTGGCAATTTGTGGAGCAGGTGCACAAAGGATTTCATAAAGGATTTTGGCAAAGGTGTAGACATAAAGGGTTTGACACTTAAGGCGCAATTAGGATAAAAGGCGCAAATAGGTAAAAAACGGTGAAAATTATAGAAAAGGTGTAGGCAAAATATTAGCAAACATAGATGAACGTTTACAAACATTGTCAAGCAGTTATGTCGTAGTAATTTAAAGAGATAGCAGGACCGGCAAATATCCTGACAATAGTACAAAGACTCAGAAGTGCAGAAGAAAGATATTGGGGAACAAAACTTTATTGATGAAAAAGACAATAACAATCCTAGCAACCAGACAGGATGCTAAGGGCGAATGATTGCAGTAAGCCCTGATTCTGAAGTCTTCAACAATAACAATGCATTACCATAGATACACTAACCAGAAATGATAAAAAAAAAACCTGCAAAAGTTTTGAGTGAATTACAAAAAAATATCTGGTTGATTATCATCAAAAACTGTTATGAAATGCTCCGGTTGTTAGGAATTGATTCCCTTGGAAATTAATTTTGCTTTGTAGCTGTGATAACTTTTTTGAAGCTATGGTGATGTTTCTGTACAGACTATGAATGTGGGAGTTTCAGTTTTGATTGTGATAATTGAAGTTTCAGTGAGTAGAATGTCAGTATGGTAATATTTCTTTTTGTGTTGATAAAATTGTTTATCAATACAGCTTAGCATGTAATAATACATGCATTCTGCTGTAGTTTATTTGTTTTTCAGTTGCGTTACATTCCTAACACTAGTACATTTTGAGAAGTATTCTAATACACTTAGGATACATTTTAAAACCTTTCAAATTTACATTTTATGGTCTCAACATAGACATCAAAGCATATTTTTGCTTTGTCCCTTTGAGCATTTTATATAAAAACTATACTTGTTGATTAATATCCATATCAGCAAGCAACAGCTAATTCTCTTTATTTTACTTTTTACATACAGACAAATTTATTTTTGTCGATGATGTTCAGCATGTACAAACTTTATCTCTAGATCACAGGTGACTTGTTTACATCAAAAGCCAATATAAATTTTACAAAAACAAAGTATCATCTCAAAGGTGTTGCTAATGATTAGTCGTACTCAGAACTTGTTTATGTGTTTTAACATCTTCTTGCAACCAAAAATGCATATTAATGCTTTTTGGGGATTAAATGAACTCATGACAATTACAATAAAATCACATAAATTTAAAAATGTTTACATTGTTTAGTTTCTTTATACTTTTATATTGTAAGCTGAACTGCAGCTCTTCCCTTTAATCCCAATGAGTTAACTGGTTGCCATCACTTTGTATTCCAATCAAAAAAATACTGACATATACATCCTGACATAAGTTTTTTTTGTTACCTTTTTTATGTTGCTGGCAGATTTATAAATATATCCTATTCATTTTAGTTAATGTCAGGCACATTTATAGTACAGGTAGGTTTTTTCCAGTTTTCTGGTCAGGTAGAAAGAGTTTGAATCTGATCAGCTCTCACTAAGAAAACTGCGTTACTGTAGTAAAATCAGCTGCATGCTACTGGAATCTTCAACCATTAAATCTAGCACATATCACTACCATTCTCTTAAATTTAATGCAAATATTTGGTTTTATAAGTAGTATCTGTTAAATTTCTTTGCAATCTTTCATCAATAACTCCTGTACTTATTCTTACAGCAACAAAATAACAAAAAATTTAATCTACTACAAATTCATGTATTTTAGTGAGGCTAGTTATAATAAATCATTCAGTATATGTCTGGATATATTGCTCCAAACCATGGATGTCATCTTGCACACCGGCATTTACAAAAAGATGAACCTTGCATCATTATATAATAAAAATCATGGAATATCTTATTTGAAATTTTTTTGAAGGATGCAATTGATAGCTATCCTAGTGGTGATGACCTTTCTACTAATCTGATTAAACTGAAACTTGCCCACTACAAGTTTAAGTACTAATTCTTAGCTATTGTTAAAACATGTTTATTACCTACAAACCTCTAAGGATTGCCAATAGGTAAATATTACTCTAGACTTTCTGATTTTGATTCAAGTAGGATTTCTGAGTTTTGTTTTATCTGATAGACTAATGCAATTGCTGACGCTTTAAACCCATGCAAATATCTGACATTGCATGCTAAGTGCATTGGAAAACTGTGAAGTTTTAAAACAGTAAAATTTGTCCACGGCATGAAATTGAACTGATATTAAACTAAATACAGATGAGAAAGGGTAGATTTTTAAGCAGATATTCAGACTGTCTTATTTAATTGATTTTGAACTATCTTAAAACTCATTTACTTGGTTAAATTTTTACAAAATGTTCATCGATTACATACTTTGTTGCAGTTTAGCATCAACATTTTCTAGGTCTACCTTGATACTATTTCTGCCGCTTTATACCAGTACGTTGAGTTTCATCCATATGACTTTATTAAGAATTTAAATATTATGAAATAACAAGATTTTGTGAGTAGAAATGATGATATAAAGATAATCAATAAGCTCAAAAAACTGCACCGAAGAGCACCACAAAAGTCTTGCACACGTTACAATATAACTATATTTTGTTCGAAGGCTAACTCTGTCCGCAGCACAAATTTGTAACAAAAATCCGATGGAATTGCTCGAAAAGAACATCTTAGAATGTATAAGACTTTAAAATCATTTTCAGATTTGAGCCAAAGTTATATATGCTCAGCAAAAGGTAACATTGTTTTAAAATTATATTGAGCTTCGATTCCTTCAAATGGACAAGTAATAATAGCAAAAAATTGACTAGAAGTACTAATACAGACAAGACACTCCAATAAGCTGCCATACAAATTCATTTAATTTTTTACTTGTAAAGGATTCTATGAATTGTAAGATTATATGCCAATTGAGTAAACAAAAAATATGCACATTAAATTTCTAGAACATATTTCATTTGTTTCCTCCTAAATCACTTATTGCACTTTTTAAGCCAACAAGCGGCAAATTGTAACATGAAACATTGTAAAATCATAGATTATGAGGTCTGGATGGTCTCTCTCAACCGGAATTTTATACATACAATTAAAATCATCAAATAAAGTGCATTCTTTTAAAATGGTACTGAATAATAGATACTGAAATCTTGGATATGAGCACAAGGACTAAAATATTGATGATAGCTGCTCTGTTCTTTCTCGAACTTATTTTAATCAACATTAATACTCACATGAAAGAATAAGTGTCAAATTTTGAAATCACACATTTAGAAAATAATAAAATATCTACATTATAAACAATTTATTTCCTGTGCGGTCGAAATCGATAAAGTAGAACGAAAGCATTGATAATTATATAGGCAGTTGACATCCAAAGTCTCTGGTCATCCCAGCGCACTGTAGGTGGTGGGGGCTTTAATGGGGTCAGAACTACTGCCCTACAAAAATAAAACAGAAAATTTTCAACCAAAATACATGTTTAACCCTCCCCCAAATCAGGTGGTTGAGTTTTCAGTTTTAAAATGAAATAATACAATTCTGGATGTATTGCATTAAATGCAGTTAAACCTTTTTACTCAGACACCTAGTATCTTCAGACATCTAAGTAGGCAGGACAGTTGATGAGATGATAGTTTTTCCTTTAAATTGTTTTTACCCATATGTATATATAGACACCTCTTTAAATTTAACATTTGATGATGAAGTGTCCAATTGTATATAGGGTGACAGATATATTACTGATTTCTAGTACAAATATGTACACCAATAGTAAATTGTAATTTTTATACTATAAAGAAGTAATATAGTTAGGGTGCATCATACTTAATATTTAAGCATGATGCAATCTCTTTATCATGTATCAAATCCGTACTCATTGTCTCAATTTCCAAATATAAAAATTTATTTTCGAAAGCATCTTACTTTGGGTAGGCGTTTATCATAGCTGACAACCACGCTCCAAGCAAAGCGACATTTCTTTCTCCTGCATATTGGCCTTGTACCTTGCCAGCTTTAAATAACAATAGTCTTGGAAACCCCCTAACCTGACAATTTTTGCGAATAATATGCATTTTAAAAATAACTATTTAATCAAAGATTCCATAAATTTTCAAATGGATTTGAGCTTCCATTAGAGAGATAAATAGCCTAAGGATGATCGCCACAAAAGCTTGAAACTTTTACAATTAGTAAAAATGATTCATTAGCAAATTATCACATTTAATAAATCAAAGTGAGAATAAATTAGTTTACTATAAGATACAAAAAATTGATATTTTTTAATGCCAATAATTTTTTGCCAATGCAGCTGAAAAAAAATTCCTTAGTTCAATTTAGAATTGTTAGCATAAATTTAAAGATGAACGTTCCATAAAATAGATCCTATAGAAAAAATTTATATAATACATATACATATTAAGATTGTGCTAAGCAATCAAGCCAATGAAACACTTAAACATTTAAAATAAGTTATTTTCATTGACTGATGAAAAGTTTAAGCCTACCATATATTGAGTAGTAAATCGAGAAAAATCAGACCCTTCGGCCCGAACAAACCACACATCTGGAAAAGCTGGTGCTATACTAGTTACAATTTCTTCCATTTCCATACTAAAATAATCGCCTCTGCTATAAAGCAGAAATCCAACAAAATAATCGGATTTTGGATCCGTTTTTATGGTTTCTGGAATTGATTGCGGCCTGTTTGTTTGATTTGCACTGTCGTTGTTCAATGAACTTTTCGAGTTTTCATGCTCAGCTTGATTGCTACTTTCATCAGATTCACTCCAGATTAGATGATGTGGGTATATTTCTCGAAGTCTGTAATGCAAAAAATATGATGGCTTTATGAAATGTATGATTTCGAAGCTCGGATGTCAACATTAGCTTATGCATTTGCGACAGCGTTAGCATACAATATTTAGCATTACTAATGAGATGTAGTAGTATTTAATGATTGTCACTTCTCATCAAATTTTTCAGTTTTCGTGCCGCTACTAGATTGTTGGCAATATTTGTACGTTTTCCTAAGTTATATTCAAACATAAAAAAATATCATTCATACAGTACTAAAATAAACTGAACAAAGCTCAGTCAATAAACTAAATTAGGAGATTATTTTCTTAATTATTATTTCTTAATTTGCTAGTAAAGATTAATCTGTCCGAAATTACTGTTTTATACTTTTGATACCGAACTCTGGTCACAAAAATATAAATTACCTATAGAATGGGTTAGGGCAATACTCGATAGTTTCATCTATCTCCATTAAAGTGGAGTTATCTCGAAGATATTCTGGACATGTCGCGTAATCATAAAGAACGGCGTGTCCTTCATTACTGTCAATCTGTCTCCTGATGCTCTCTAAAGTAAGAAGGGCGTTTCGTGTTCTTGATAGCGCCACTCCAAAGGTTATCTCCAAGCATAGTAAATATATTATTTTTGTGATGTTTGGCTTCATGCACACGCGTTTATCTTGCATAAATCGATGATACTGCAATTATATCGAAGTTCAGAAAATTTCATTTTTTTACCTGAGGTCATGATATGTGACAGACATATCGAAGTTGGAGTGAAACGTCTTAACTCGGACACTTCATATTCGGGACAATAAAATGTCCAATTAAAGGAAGCGTTCATAAAGAAATTTTTCTTGGCATATTCTAAAATTGTGCATCTTGTATTGAACTCAAAAAATGTTCTCAGATGCTACTGCTCACCAAATCTTACATTTCAAAAATCATTGAATGCATGTAATACTTTACACAACTCATTGATTCTATTCTAGACAATAATATGCTAACTTTCAGAATATAAAAAATATGGCACTTTACAGTCCTTTAATGGAAGTATTTCTTGGAAAAAAGTGAAAACTAAAAAGAATTGCCATGATGCATGCATTGCGGCACAAGCCAAAGGAAATAAGAATAAATTAAAGTGCAGGCAAAAGAAAAAAATATGAAGGAATAGACCAGCTTGTTATAATGTAAGAAAATGGTTGACTTCAACAGTTGTGCCAGAGAGCAGAGCGCTACAGTGATGGCGTAATCTCCATGGAACAAGAAATATAGAAGAGCAGTATTACATGAAGTAGAGGCTGAGATCAAAGTCACCTACAATAGCTTACTAATTTCAGCTGGATTAAACAGACCATTGGACTTTAAATAAAAGATAGAGCAGCATCATATTCTTATGCACTTGTGTTTAGTGATGAAAGGTGAATATGTTCTGTAGGAAAAGAAAAAACCTTTCAAGTTATTGCATTCAAGGTATTACTAAAATTTCTTGATTTTCAGGGTTGAGTTGATTTGAAAATGTAAGTTGATAGCAAATAGAGCGTTATAATCTTGAGTAAAAAGTTAAACAGTAGCAGTAGAAACCTTGAATAACTTTTTCATGAAAATTATTTGTTGCAAATTCATTGTTCAATATTTACTGTAACAAAGGGCCCAAGTATGAAATGTTGCTCAAGTACAAAAACTTGTCATTTTATGTCAGGATTTGATCAGTATTGCCACAATCTGTTATGAAGCTGTGATTTTATGGAGTTAACTCATCTTGTATGTGCATTCTCCTAAAGTGTGTTTTCTTAAAGTGTGCTCTCATAAGTGTATTCTTTTAAGTAGTATTTTGACAAGATTCATTCTTGGCAACACATGAAAAGGAATTAACATATTATTGATTGCATGTGTATCTTTGGACTTCTTGTTGTCATTACTACTGGCTACATGCTTAGTCTCTAATTTAGTGGTTCCTAACATTTTATTAGCTATTTGAACTACATACAAATCAGGAAACAGGAGACTCTTATCTAAACAAGTTCAATGTTCTTCAAATAAAATACTGATAAAATATACTACTCTGCCAGAAAAGACCAGTTTTATATTGTAGCAAATTGAATGTAATTGTCTATTACCTTTTTTTATTTTGAGAAAAACTAAGCCTAATTTACAAATAGACTTTACCATCCTCCATTTTTGTGTTAACTAAGATTACCAAAAAGTATTGATAAAAATATCAATCAAAATGTAAATGGAAGATTTTTCTGGGGCAAATATAAAACTCTTTGAATACAAGAAAGGGAAAGAATAAAAAAGAATATTAATTTTAGGAAATATCTAAATCAAATTTCAAATAGAAAGGATGAAGTTTTAGTTAATATGAAGTGAGTGGAAAGTAATTTTAGTATTAACTGGAAGAGATTCTTGTTTGCCAATGAACATCATAAAAATTTACCAGCCCACATCATTGCATTTCGATTTTATTTCACTTTAATGTAGAAGCAAGTGAGAATATGAGTTAGTAGCACAGGCAAAAAATCAACAAATGTCTTGACCATTTGATTCCTTGAAATGATACCACTGTATTAAGTACCTTTTAAAATAAACTAAGAAGACATTAAAATAATGAAGAAGTTCTTCAATATTTGGCAGTAACAATAAAACTAGTTGCTGGTAAAAGTTCTGTAATTTTTTCTGCAGATTTAAAAAATTTTCTGACTCTTAAAAGGAATAATTTTTACTAGCATGCAATAAATAAGCCATTTCAGTAAGTATCCATTTCATAGGGTGTGCACTCATATTCAAATATCCTTTAAGTAGCTATTAGTATCAAGAATATGATACAGGTTACTATGATTTTAAAATTTATTCGGCATTTTTTTCTTACTTTGCATTTCATGGCTACTATGGCTCAGTGTCAAGGTTTCATCTTAGGTTGCATATTGTATGGACTGGAACTATCAACTATAGAGGGATTTCCAACTAGTCAAATATGTTTCATGTAATGAAAGATTGTTTTACCAGCCAAAAGTCTGTTAGTTGAAAATTATTTAAAATTTTTTTTACTTCTTTTGTTCATTACCCAGCAATGTTACATTCTATCTTGCCATCTAGAGATTTAAAAAAACTTGTACTTCTGAAATATTTCTTTGTGCGTAACTTAGCAATTATTCTCAAAACTTGAGCTGATGTTACACAGAAACTACTTCATACTTCTATTCAAAGTTCTTATATATAGTGTATTATAAATGCACAGGAAAAGTTAGCAACAAGAAAGACAAAGATCATAAAAGGATAGTAACATTCTGCAGACATAATTTTCATTGCTGAAAGCAAGTGACAAACATACTCAACAATGCGACAAACAAAATCTCAACACCAGTCCATCTGAAGAGTCACAAAATTGACTTTTTAAATTCTGATTGTAATGAAAAATAATACCAAATGGAATTGTCTGACCTTTTGCTGTTAGAAAACAAAGATTAACTGGTATTGTACAAAATAATGCAGCAAAACTACTGGATTACTCTTAAGAAAGTTATTCCTTTAAGAACTATTTGTGGCAAACAAATTGGTTCTTAACATAGTGTTACCAACATAGTGAGTTGTTCTATACAAATGTGAGCTAAGTCATTTTACTCTAAACACTCTGCCTCAATGGTACATCCTTCTGCTCTTTATTCTACTGTGTTGATTTGTTAACAATACTCTGGAATTCAATCATCAGCAGTGTCATATGACTAATGTGCAATTACATAATGTTTTTCAATACTATTGAAATTGTTCCAAGATATTCTTTTTGTTATTCTCAAAGAACTGAACTGTACCTCACCTCCCAGAACCTTAGCTTAATGTATGCTGAGTATATGAGCCATTTAAATGTATCAAATCAGCCTGTTGCACTGTAAGGAACCCACTAAAACTATAATGCATGAAATTTTTAGAGAAGAGCAGAGAAACAGAAAGCCAGGACAGAAACATGTACAATAGTTATTAAATTGCTTCATGTGTTGCCAAGAGCAAATCTCGCCAACATATTGCATTGATAGCATTTCCAGTACATCAGCTAAACTCAAATACAACAATATTAACAAATATTTAAGATGTTTTTAAATAGAAGACATGGTGCAATATTAGTTCCTAACATGTATCTCACTGCCATAGGCCAGTACTGGTGTAAGAACAAGTTATGTCTGTTACATACTGTCAGGAATTAACTTATATTGTAAGTTGATTCCTCTTCTATTTTTGTAGCTGCAGGTGTTCTTATTTAGAACAT